>RJWJ010038654.1:0-15038 GCA_004363605.1 Indri indri
CCTGGTTTCACTTCATTGTGGTCAGAAAAGTTATTTGATATGATTTCAATATTTTTAAGTTTTTGAGACTTGTTTTGTGACCCAACATGTGAATTTCCTGAGAAATCTTATGAGTATGCTTGAGAAGATCTTGTTACCTTATTGCCCTTGGGCACAATGTTTGAAAATTTAGAAAAAATAGAGTAATTCTGCAAAAACCCCAAGCTTCCAAATCTCAGTCAAGATGAAATACAAAGATTGAATAGACCTACAATCAGTGAAGCAATTGCTTTGTAATTTAAAATATCCTCACAATGAAATATCCAGAACCAGCTGGTTTTATTGGCAAATTCAACCAAATACATAAGGTTTACCAACAGTTTTACACAAACTCTTTCAGCAAATAGTCTAGCAGAAAACATTTTGAAACTTGTTTTATAAGGCTAGTGTTACTCTGACACTAAAAATTAGAAAAGTTAACACAAAAAACAGAATATTATATACCATTATCACTCAAGAACTAAGATGCAAACATTCTTAGCAAAATTTAAGCACACTGAATCTAACCATTAATTTTTAAAAAGTTTAGAGGTAGTGAAGTTAATTAAAATGGCAGATTAGTAACATTGAAGGGGCCTTATCTTCATAGAAACTACAAGGCAAAAGCTGGGAAAAACATTCAGGATAAACTTTGTCATAACTCTAAAGATAGTCAAGAGTTTATAACAACAAAGTGAACACTGAATAAAGACAAAAGTGATTTAAACATAGTAGGAGATCTTTGTGGCATTTTATCATCAGGGAAATGCAAATCAAAACCACAGTGAGATATCACTTATCTCCAGTGAGAATGGTCTTTATCAAAAAGTCCCAAAACAATAAATGTTGGCATGGATGCGGAGAGATAGGAGCACTCATACACTGCTGGTGGTGCTCCAAACTACTGGAACCTCTGTGGAAAGCAATATGGAGATACCTCAAAGAGCTATAAGTAGAACTACCATTTGATCCAGCAATCCC
The DNA here is from genome assembly GCA_004363605.1 of Indri indri. Classification (NCBI taxonomy): domain Eukaryota; kingdom Metazoa; phylum Chordata; class Mammalia; order Primates; family Indriidae; genus Indri; species Indri indri. The sequence continues at coordinate 1,000 of RJWJ010038654.1, forward strand.
ATTACTGGGCATCCACCCAAAAGAACAAAAGACACTCTATAAAAAAGATATCTGCACTTGAATGTTTATTTTTTTTTAATTTTTTTTCTATTTTTAATAGAGAAGGGGTCTCACTCTTGCTTGGGCTGGTCTTGAGCTCCTCACTTCAAACGATCCTCCCGCCTCGGCCTCCAACAGTGCTAGGATTACAGGCATGAGCCACCACGCCGGGCCAGCACTCGAATGTTTATAGCAGCACAATTCACAATTGCAAAGATGTGGAAGCAACCCAAGTGCCCATCAATACATGAGTGGATTAATAAAATGTGGTATATGTATACCATGGAGTTCTACTCAGCCACAAAAAACAATGGTGATATAGCACCTCTTGTATTATTATCCTGGATAGAGCTGAAACCCCTTCTACTTAGTGAAATATCCCAAGAATGGAAAAACAAGCACCACATGTACTCACCATCAAATTGGTATTAACTGATCAACACTTAAGTGCATGGATAGTAATAACATTCATTGGGTGTCAGTCAGATGGGAGAGGGGAAGAGAGGATTGGTATATTCATACCTAATGGGTTTGGTGCACACTGTCTGGGGATGGACACACTTGAAGCTCTGACTAGGGTGGGGCAAGGGCAATACATGTAACCTAAGCATTTGTACTCCTGTAATAGTTTGAAATTCAGAAAAAAAAAAAAAAACATGAGGCCTAGAAATTTGTTAGGCATCTACTACAAAAATATCAAGATAGAAATCATTCCAGTTTTATATATCTTAATTATAAAATGAAACAAAGACAAGATGAGAAAAATTATAGACTCATAGTTATGAAATTTAAAGTAAGGATTATAAATAAAATTTAGTAAACAGAATAGAATGAAGACTAAAATGATAAATCATGACCATGGTGAGTTTTATCTAAGGAATTCAAGAATGATTTTGTATCAGAAAATTTTCAAATGTCATTTACCACTTCAAGGGATTTGAAGAGAAAATTGTATGATCATATCAATAGATGCAGAGAGACTCAAAGCTAATTCATTTAAAAAATAAGGATCATACAAATAAGGCAAAACAAACAACTTTTTGGCCAAAGTAGAAACTTAATGGGTGCAAAAGCTCATCTTAAATCTGATCTCAAACATCAACAGCAAGCATCATGCTTAATGGCAAACTGATAAAATCATGCTCATTTAAATGAGGACAAAGAGAAAACTACCTTTCATCTTCATATCAATACAGCTGTGTCCTGGAGATCCCAGACAGTTCACTAAATCAAGAAAAATAAAATGAAAAGCAATAATCTATTATTTGTATCTGATATTGTCTACATAGAAACATTGCAATAGATCTACTGGTAACCTATTAGAAGTAATTAGAAAGTTTAACAAAGTGACCCAAAAGATCATCATCCAAAAATTAATAACAATTCTATGCTCCAATAACAAAAGGGAAATTCACTTTAAAAACTTATTTAAGATGACAATAACTCTGAAAGGATAGAAAACTTTATAAAATTTTATTCAATGCCAGTTAGAAATATCAAAACAAGTAGAGAATTATTACATATTTATTGAGAAACATTGAAAGGATGTCCATTCTCTCCTCACTTATTTTTAGATTCAATGCAATTACAAACAAAATTCTAACTGAATTTGAAAGGAACTTGGTAACCGAATTCTGAAATTGATGTGGAAGAATAAATAAGACTACATATAGATTAAATTGGTAGAAATAGTAACATATTGGTACTATTGTGAGAGAATAAATCAGTATACCAAATGTATTGCATTTCTGTATAACAGCCACACACTTAGAAAGTATAATTTAAGAAAATACTACTTGCAGTAGCAACAAGCTGTTTCTAAAACCTATATGGAAAGACATGATTCCAAAGTAGTCAAGAGTATGTTGAGAAATAAAACATTGTGTGAGAATTTCAACTTCGAGACATCAATGTGCATTATATAGTTACCATATTAGTCAGGGTTCACCAGAGAAACAGAACCACCGTGAGATAGATAGATGATGATGACAATGATGGGGGGCGGGGGGAGACAGAGAGAGATAGAGAGAAAAAGAGAGAGAGAGAGAAGGAGATTAATTATGAGAAATTGGCTCACACAATAATGGAGGTTGAGAAATTTCATATGTTTGTTGTCCACAAGCTGGAGACCCAGGAAAGCCAGTGATATGATTCAGTCTAAGTCTGAAGGCCTGAGAATCATGGGAGTTGATGGTGTAAATCTATGTCCAAGGGCCTGAGAAGACAAGATGCCCCAGTTTAAGCAGGCAGACAGGAAGCAAAAAGGAGTAAACTCCTCTTTCCATGGATTCAAATGCTAGTCTCACTCTGAAATACACTCACAGACACATCCAGAAATAATATTTAAAAGTTGACATGTAAAGTTATACATCACAATTATTATGCTTAATACAGTAGCATTAACACAGAGATAGACAAATTGACAATGAACAGAATAGAGAACTCTAAACATACTTATGCAGCTATAGACACTTGACAAATAATGGAAGAGGCATTGTAGATCAGTTAGGAAAAGGTGGACTGACTATGCAACAAATAGTTATCAGGTAAGTGGATTTCCTTGCGGAAAAATTGTTCAGAATCCAAATTTTGTATAATAAAAATCAACTTTCAATGTATTATAGACTTAAATATGAAAGGCTTTTTATCATTAGCTATTGTATCATCAGCTTCAGACATATTTCTACCAAATTTTAAGTCATTTGTAAAGGCTTATTACCAATAATTCCCTGAAACCAACTACCTATCTATGTACACCTTGGCTTCCCTGGTGTGTATTAATCCATCCTCAATAATAACAAATAAATTTCATCTATACCTATTACTATGAAACCCAGCTACACTCTCTTTTCCCCACTGGCTTCTGTGTTTCTTTCTATCACAAAATTACATTCTTAGTCAGTGAGTTTTCACACAGCACTGACAGGCCCCATGGGCCTGCTGATGGAAAGAGGTATTCTTTACCCATAGGAGCCATAGCAATAGTGTCAGAACAGTTTCTACTTCCACCATTCTGGTCTCCATACCCACACGAAGAAGCCAATAAATGGCAATCTGGCATTGATCATGTAGAAGACCCAGTATAATACTATATATATTTCCCCACACTCCATAAGCAGCAATGATGTTCCACATGGCACATACCTCACGTCTTACCTACCTATGTTGCCCACCTCTGGGGTTCTGTAGGGGTTCTGATTTTTACACTCTTAATGTATGTTTGAGTCTTTGTTCTATTAAATCATGACAACATTTTTTTGAAAAATGTGCCTGCCAATCAAGCAGAACAGGGTGGTTTAAAAGTTAAAAAATAAATAAATAAAAGGCAAAACTTTAGACTTTGAGAAGAAAACATGTAAGTATTTTATGATTCGGAGGATAAAGATGGATTTATTGAGCCAGACACATAAATAAATGTTGCTACATCTGACTATATGAAATTAATCAAAGAATCCATTCATCGAAAACACCAAAAAAGGAAAGAGAGAGAGAGAGAGAGAGAGATTGGTCAATATACAAAGTAAGAGAAAATATTTGCAATATTTATTACTAAAAAAGTAGTCCCCACAAATTTTATATAATACTTGAAAATCAAAAAGAAAGAGACAATACAAACAATTTTGGAGTGAAAAAACAAAATCAGGAACAGGAGTTATATAAAAGAGAAATAAATGGTGCCAAGAAGTACCTGAAATAATTCTCAAACTCATTATTAATTAGAGAAATACAAATCAAACACAAAATAAAGTATTTTAGCATGTTCAAATATTAACCATAAAAATAAGAAGTTTCAAATGTTATATACATGTATTCACGTGTATGGATCAAAGAGAACTGCTATACACTCATCATGGAAGATTAACTGTGCAAGCAATTTAGTAAATGAATTGGCATTATCTTTAAAAGTTTAATATTCACGTATGTACGACCAAGGAATTTAACTTTCAAGTGTATACCTTCAAAAATGGTTGTGTATATAGAAAGGACATTTACACAAATGGTCAGGAGAGGATTATCTATAATAGACAAATTCTGAAAAGAGCCCAAATGATGATCAATAGAATATGAAAATACATTTCAGTGTATGTCTACAATGATTATTATAAAGCAATGAAATTAATGAGGGTCTTGCATCAACCTAGAAGAAAGTTAGAAACATATTCAATGAAAACAACAAATCATAGTTGATTGTACATTTTTTAAATAATAAGTATATGTAAATATTTCAAAAATATTTTCTATGGATTTATCTGTAGGTGACAAAAAATACAAAATTTTGGATAGCGATTATCTCTACAAGAGGCATGAAAGGGGATAGGTAGGAAAGTGCCATACGTGTAAATGTAGCAGTGTTGGTAATATTCTCATTCTTAAAATGACTGGTGGGTTAAAGTGTTCATCTTGTTATTTTTTTTCATAACTTTCAAATGCATTATAGTAAATTTTGGGAGTATTTTTCAAATAATATTTAATAAATTAAATATAACCTGGTGAAGGATTGAGGGAGTTCCCTGGGAAATTAGAAAAGGTCTGTAACAGATATAATCTAGGAAAGTCCAAGATTATTTGGATTAGCAGAAAGCCAGGTTTAGTATAACAACACTAGTTCCTGGTGTTGGGTCAGACAACATCTTAAAAAATAAGGTATAAAAACATTCTTAAGCACTTCAAATTTGAGACAAACTGATTTGCTAAAATAGTTAAAATGAGGTATCTTTTTGACTTTCACTAAACGTGAATTTTTTTTTGTCAGAAAAACTGACCTAATTCCTGATTGCATCCTCCCAGTGCCACGCATCTCCATTATGCCATGCTGTCTGTCAGCTGTGCTTTCGTAGAGTTATCAATGGAAAATACATTTAGTTTTTTGAAACTTAAAATGGAATGAAAAATATAATGTGAGGTTAGAACTTCATTTGAGTAAAAGAGTGTATCTACATGATTCAAGTTGCAATGCAGGAAAATTCAACAGCCTATCATATAATAAAAAAAAATAACAATCTTAACTGAATTATCCAGATAATTCTGGTCAGAATATTTAGCTATCTTCTTATCTTCCAATGTTATTGAAGAAAAAAAAATAATTACTATGCCATTTATTTAATAAATAAAATAATAGAAAAGACTGAAGTTAGGAAAAAGGAATTTTGCATCTCACATTTAATGATCTAGGAGCATAATGCAAAGCATTAATATTTATCACGATGAAGGGCTTCTGGGGAAAAATTAACATAGACTAATGGGAGAGGCTAGCATCCAATCTTTCAGAGAGAAAATATAATTAACTAAATGAATCTTGAGAGTTCATATCCAATCTTAATATCATTGAATGTGCAAAATGATAAGGTGACCAAGGTGTGCTATGTATGAAATTCTGCACTTTATTCTCAAGGGTCATTTGAAGTACATGATGCAAAATAATGTTTGATTGTTCTTCCACTAGAACAACTTAATTATACCCATTTTTTAAAAGATAGGTGTGTATACTTTTTAATAAAATATTATTTGGGAGAAACCATTCAGCTTTTTGTATTCTTATACTGTTATAACTATATTCAATTATAATTATAACTTTTCTACATCTAGGATTATCAGATTAAAAGAAATATTAACATATGTATATTTTTCCTATGATGAGGTCATGGAGGATAATGAACAAGAAAGAATTGTACAGAAGGTAGAGCTGGGATCGTGGTGAGCACAATACCAGATAGTTTTTCTTAAAATAAGAATCAGTCTAAACAAATAAATTGCTCGACCACTATGGAAGAGGGCCTTCAAAATGCCTGTTCAATAGCGTTACGTAATTGCTACAAACCAGTGAATGCTATGGGTGGCTCATTCTCCTTTATTATGAATGGAAGTTTATTATTTTAATAATCCTGTGATAGCCCCATCATTTTATATTGAGGGAACAGGAAATCACAAGGAAACAGGAATTGTGAGAGTAAAAGAAGATAAAATCATATTCCAGGCAAACACTAATCAAAAGTGAGCTTTTTTGGTTATATTAAAATTATATAAAATAAACTTCAAGGCTCAATGCACAAGAAATAATGGGGTTCTATTTACCAAGAAGATATAATGACTAACTTGATGAATAGATAAGTAGATAGATATGTATGATATATATATATTTATGCATGTACATACACAATATATGCAGGAGATCATTGACTTAAATATGGTTTAACTTATGAATTTTCAACTTTATGATGGGTTTACTGGGATGTAACCCCATCATAAGTTAAGGAGCATCTGAACTTATGATGATTCAACTTATGATTTTTTGACTTTGCAATGGGTTTATGAGGGCATTAAATGAATTTTCAAGTTCTGGCATTTTTTACTTATTATGCATTTATTGGGATATAACTGCATTGTAAGTCAATAAGCACCTGTATATATACAAATTTTGCTAGAAATATGGGCAAAATTACCAAAGCGGTGAGGATTTCAATACACATTTTTCAGTAATAGATGGGTGAAACAGGTAAAAATCATGATAAAGAATATTTGAATAGCATACAGCAACAATGATCAAATGATTATACATAAAATGCTGTACCAAACAGAGATTATTCATAGTCTCAAGCAAACAGGAAACATTTATGAAAATCAACAATGTAATAGGAAATACACCAAGCCTCAACAGATTTCAAAGATTCATTTCATTTATAATAATCTCTAACTGCAATGTCATTAAGTTTTAAGTAACTAACACAAAGATCATTCACAAAAACATGAGCTTGGAAATTTCAAAATACCTTTCTGCATGAATCATATGTTGAATAAGATATCCCAATGGATAACGGAAAATATTTAGAAATGAAGGAAATCAATAATATTACATATCGATCATCATGGGATTCATTTAATTCATAAAAAGTAAGGTGTTTATGACATTATAAGCTTTAATTTGAAAAATCCCTACAGGATTTTTAGAACTCATGCCATTCTAAAAATTTTAAATGGAAGGCCAAAGAGCCAAGTATAGCCCTGAAGAAATATGAAATGGAAACTTGTTCTGATCTTTAAGATAACTGTTTTTAAGAAATAGCATACTCAATGAGCAAAACAATTTTTAAGCATTGATACATTTGTCTATTCTGAAATTGTGGAATTTTGATCATCAAAAACATTATAGAGAGGTTTTTCACTTTGGGACTAGATCTTTGTAAACATAAAACCAATAAAGAATTAGTGTCCATGACATATTAAGAACGCTATACATATAAACAAAAAACTCAAAGAACTCAAATAAAAAGTAGGCAAAAGATGCAAACAGGTATTTTATAGAAGAGAAAAATCTGAATACCAAAAACATGTAAAGATTATCATATCATTACTAATCAGGAAATTAAAACCACTGTATAAAACATTTACAATCAGATTTAAAGTATTACCCATTCATGTGAAGCTAAGGTAACTCTGGAAATGCAAATTGTTACAACCATTTTAAAAAACAAGTTATAATTATCCTGGTAAAGTGGAAATTCCAAATACCCAATGCCTCGACAATTCCATTCCCAAATATATACACTAGGGAAGAAATCTTCAAACTGATGTACATAATAATATACGTTAATGTAAACTCAGAGAGACCTTCAATTTTCATATCTATTTCTTCCAAATATTGACCCGACTACAAAGTTGCTGTTTCTCCTTTCCAAGGTCCCCAGTCCCAGTCACCAACATCCAATTTAACGAAATAAAGGCATCCATTTCTCCCATCTAAAACATTATTATGGTACATTAGAGTAAAAACCTGTGAGGCATCATACAAGGGAACAGTTTGAGTGTGCAAAGTTTCTGAGAGGGTTTCTTATGAAAGCAAACCAGAAAGTATTCATAAAAAAAATTGGTCTTATTTTATTTAAACAAAAAACTACTGTCAAAGATCTTTGTCTCTATCAACTAATCACTCTATCAATCAGTCATCTATTTATCTATTAGTACATTGTGTACCTATCTACCAATCTTTAGAAGTGATGTGGTTAATAATGCTTCTTAAGCTTTATTGCTGTACACGATGTTTGTAGCATCATTGTTTGTAATAGAAAAAAGGTGGAAAAAACCCAAATAATCACTAGCCAGGCTATAAATAGATATTAATACAATTGTGGAATTTTCATATGGTGAAAAACCATAGAGCAATGAAAACGAATAGGCTACAGATATATGAAGAACATTGATGAATTCATCATACAGATATTGTTGAGTAAATCAACAAGAAAATCAAGGCTATTATGCATGTTTATTTCAGGAAAATTGTTTTGTCCAGAAGTACTGAAGTAAATGAGATCCATGAAGGCAAAAAAGGGCTTCAAAGCTATTAATAATCACCCTTTTAAAAAAATCTGTATGATGGTTAAACGATTATTGGCTTTAAGATCATTTAAAAACTGTTAAAAAATTACATATGATTTCATTTGTCACACACATACCTACACACATATACATATTTACCACACACATACACACACACACACAGACATATACGGTGATATACAAAAAAAAAAAAAAAAAAAAAACTTTCCAGCAAAAAGGTGACCTCTGAATTTTACCAAAATATATCCAGAGGTAGTATGTACATATATGCTGTGGAGACTATGGAAAGACATCTTATTATTTTAAATTTGAAAGCACAGTTTAAGTTATGATTTTAATTATATTAATTCAGAAGAAGTCATTGGTTTTTAAAATTGCTATATTTGGTTTGATGCTGAAAAACAAGTGGGAACAGATGCAAGTAGTGTCTGTTGGGAAATCACTCAGAAGTAGTAAGCAAAACATGTTTAAGTTTAACATTCTGCTAGGAAAGTGAATGCCAAAATAGTTGTCACATGGCTTTCAATTTAAAAAGATGGTGAAATATGACTATTCAGGTAGGAAGGATAGAGTTTCTAAACCTAAACATTAGGGACATTTTGAGCCAGATAATTCTTTGTTGTGGGGGATGCCTGGGCATTATAGGATCTTTTGCAGCATCCATGGCCTCTACCTACTGGATACCAGTAACATCATCTCCACAGTTTTGACCATTAAATATGTCTCCAGAAATAATATATATTCTCTGGGGAAGGGTGGTGGGTGAAATCACTGCAGTTAAAATTCACTGATCTAGGGTGAGGGAAATAGGAGAATATATAAAAAACCATAAATATAAATGAATTTATGTATTCAAAAAGCTATGCCCCTCAGTAATCTCATATATACTATATCAATAATGAAGTTACTGAGGAACAGAGATAGCACTTTGACTTCCTCAAGAAAGGTGAGACATGATACTTCCACATAAGACAGCATAAAAAAGATCTTAAAAAAATAAATTCAATATGGATTGATCTAAATGTAAAACCTGATCCTATAAAATGTCTATTAATAGAAGAAAACATAGGAGAAAATCTTTGTGACCTTAGCTTAGAATAAAAGAGCTTAGATAAGACACCAAAAGCCCGTGTTAAAATTATTTCTCAATAATGAACTCCTGAAAATCATTGGCAATCAATATGGGTTACCATATGAGATAAAATCTATTTGCAACAAAATCAAATAAAATTTTCGTGTATGTTAAAAGTGGCATTTTAAGTACAAGGAATATAGCACTTAAGAACAAAATCAAACAAAACAAAGAGACAAATGTTCTCTCATGGAGTTTATATTGTTGACAAAGACAAAAATTTCTAAAAAATTTAATTATATAGTATCTTAAAAGGCAACAAATGGTAATTATAAGTATATATAGGATATTAAGTAGGTAAAAGTAGGGTAAAGGAGATTGTGATGCCTTTTTAAATAGAGTTTTCCATTTTAAATAGAGTTTTCAGGGAAATTTTTACCTCTAAGTTGTCATTGAACAACATCTTGATTCGCTGTAATAATAATAATACAGCAAAGCAATATAGCAATGATCCCATTCCTTTAAAAAATAAACAAATACATCTTTTGCTGAAAATAGTAAAATGGCCATTGTCAAGGACTACTATTGAAAATGCAACTGGAAATCTTGCTTTTGAAAGTCATTTAAGCAACATGTATCAACAGTCTTAATTAATCTGAATCTCTTGTCCCAGGAATTGAACTTTCTGGAAGAAATAATAAGTAATGTGTAGTTATTGACAACATCAAATATTAGCGTCAACCTAAATCCCCCAAACAGGGAAATAGATAATTAAATAAGCTAAAATTATGTTAGCTAATTACAAAAAATTATGTATAGTGTACAGAGTTCCCTTTTGCCTTGTTAGGTGACATATTCATAGGTTTTGGGGACTAGGATGTGGAAATCTTTTGAAGTGCATTAGCCTTGTTAGGTGACATATTCATAGGTTTTGGGGACTAGGATGCGGAAATCTTTTGAAGTGCATTATTCTGTCTACTACACCAACCTAGGAAATCATCACTGTCTTAAGAAAGCAGAAACTTGGACATTAAAACAAATATTCCAACTCAGTTTCTGCTGTTTGAGGCAGACACCATTACTATTATTTATCTTCGCAGCACCCATGATACTATTGCACACATAGTAGGAGCTCAGAAATATTTGATTGGACAAAAAATGCTTAACTCTTCCTTATGTGTTCTTTTTTCTTTCAAAATATTAAAGGTATACAAATGATTTTGGTTACATGGATCGCTTTTGTAATGCTTGAGTCATAGCTATAAGTGTGTCTGTCACCTAAAATAGTATTCATTGTACCCGTTAGGTAGGTTTTCATCCATCCTATCCTCTTCCCTCCCCTCTGTTTGTTTGATTTCCACTGAGTTTTACTCCCCTCTGTGCACATGTGCGCTCATTGGTTAGTTCCAATTTAATAGTGAGTACATGTGGTGTTCGTTTTTCCATTCTTTAGATATTTCACTTCGGAGTATGGTCTCCAGTTCCATCCAAATTGTTGCAAAAGGCATTAATTCATCCTTTTTTATGGCTGAGTGGTACCCCATGGTATACATATACACATTTTTATGGGCACTTGGGTTGATTCCACATCTTTTCAATTGTGAATTGTGCTGCAATAAACATTCCAGTGCAGTCTTCCTTGTGTGTTCTATAACTGCATAACATATTAATATAAAGAACCAAGCAATTTTTTCAAATCAGCCAAGCTAAATTTATTTAATAAAAATACATATTGATTTGGTGTCATTTCCCTTAAAGGATGAAGAAATGGGCCTTTTAATGACTATTTCACTTTCTATGTATGATATTGGAAAACAGTACCAAATGCTTATTTAATAAAAAGTACAAACAGATGTGATTTGTTTAAAAGTGATTATAATTATAGAAAACATATCTTATAAAGCATAAACAGAAAATAAAATCCAAAAGAAGATAGTAAAACCATCAGGAAGTATAATGGCTATTTTATAGTCATCATGCTTCTAAATTAATTAAGTTTTATATGACTAGCGTTGCTTTAAAAGTATTCATGCACAATTATTTGTTGTAAAAGGAACTCTTCCATATAACTAACTGCTGTTTTCTTTTAACAGAGTATCCACATTGCTTCATGTTTTGTTACACTACTTCAACAGTGTATCCAGATAGCTCTAAGGAAAATGGAAATCAACAACTCCAGGTTTCAAGTTTCCAGGAAATCATATAATACATCATTGAAATGCCATAGTCAAGTGAATAACAAGTTTTACTAATATTTCTTTCCAATAAATTATAATCAAGTTTTCTTAAATTGTGTTCCTTATTTATTACAATTATTAGGCAAGAATATAAAGCATTTTTGCTTTCAATATTATATTGGTTAGCTAAATGAAAAAATCATCCATTATTTCTTTGAATATGTATTTAAGACTATATTATTTCATGAAAATATTCTCTGTCTGACACTAAGAGAAATATGGTAGTTATATTACATATACATTAAACATTTTCCACAAGGTCAGTCGAAGGATCTATGTTCTGCAAACGTAAATCATTCCTTGTTATCTCATTAACATAACTGTTTTTCATACTTTTAAATGTCAATGTCTTATTAAATGGGATGCATTTAATAAATAGATCTTTAAAAAGTTATTTTTCATTTGTGGAATAGCATGTTGAAATAGCTTAATTTAATTCAAACTTTCCTGAAATTCCCTACTACTTTGAGTTATTTTTTTTTCTAATTATGTTTGGCCTTACAATTGAAAAATGTAAAACTACCTATGATATTGAATATCAAACTTTATATTGACATTTTTTAATCAATAAAGTACCTTATTATTATCAGCCACTAAAATGGATTTTATTTTATTTTATTTTATTTTTTTTTTTTTTTTTGAGACAGAGTCTCACTCTGTTGCCTGGAGTAGAGTGCCGTGGCGTCAGCCTAGCTCACAGCAACCTCAAGCTCCTGGGCTCGAGCAATCCTACTGCCTCAGCCTCCCAAGTAGCTGGGACTACAGACATGCGCCACCATGCCCGGCTAATTTTTTCTATATAGATTTTTAGTTGTCCAAATAATTTCTTTCTATTTTTAGTAGAGACGGGGTCTCGTTCTTGCTCAGGCTGGTCTCGAACTCCTGACCTTGAGCGATCCACCCGCCTCAGCCTCCCAGAGTGCTAGGATTACAGGCGTGAGCCACCGCGCCCGGCACTAAAATGGATTTTAACTTTTATTTTTAAATGCTCTGTTACTATGAATATAATTTGCAGCAAGATCTTTATATCACTCTAGTTAAGAAATGATCTTCTCACTGTAATGAAAATAAAACATTAATGATATTAAAATTTATATAGGAACTGAACTCTCAAATTAGTCTGAATAAAACATAATGTATTTTTTAATATTGTGTTGAGTTGTAATAGCAACATCTCATATTTATACAAGTTATAATGTTGAAATTAATTGTATTTTTTACACTTACTAGTTGTACTGAATGAATATATTAAAACAGCCAGTTTTATTTTATCAAGTATCTATAGCTTGAGTCCTTTCATGCAGAAAGATAATTGCATTAAATGAAATACCTTATAGAAATATATTGTTTTCAAATATAGCTTCTTATATAATGTACAGTTTCAATTTCCAAACTTGGTGACTAAAATGCCAGAAAATAAAGGAGGAGTTAATCCTCAGAGAAGATAAAATAGTGCAAAAATTATATTCATGCATATCATATGTTTTTACTTTCTCAAAGAATTTTTTAAGTATTGCATTGAATCTCTTACAACAGCCTTCATGCCAACTTAAAGTTTTTCTATTATATAAGTTCACTAATTAAACTTTAAGTTTTCAAGGAAATTAGATAATATTATTAATTTAGCTGTGTGACAAGTAAGACATAAAAGCTCAAGTATCTGAAGTAAATTAAGCCAAGCAGGTGTTATCAAGGACAGATATTAAAAGTCAGAATCCAGTAGTCATAATTTATCATCACACTCTGTTATAATTTGTATGAAAATTTAAAATGTTCCAATTAATATTTTCATGCAGTGCAATATTTATATATATATATGTAGGTTTCACCTAAAGATTTAAAATAAGTAAGAAATAAAACCTTGAATTATTATTCTTGAACACAAGATCCTGATAATTATAAAACATGACAGTAATTTATTTTAAAACTAATGTTTCAATTTCTTCTGTAAGTTTGAATTATGTATCCAATTGCCCTTTTGTGGTTAGTTTGCTTCTTTGACTCTGAAATATTAGAAATAATTGTCATAATGGATATTAACAGTTGACAACAGACAGACTAGGTTATATTAATTTTCAACTATAAATTTAGAATAACAACTAAAGAAAATGATAAAATAACCTCTTTTCCTCACTGGATGAGGCCATATATAATTGACAGGTTTGCTTAGTAGAATCAATTTCAAAGTATTAAATTGATTATAATATACCTTTTATGGCTTTCCAAAAATACACAAAAAGTTCTAATATGGCTTAAAAAAAGACATGTGAAGACTCCCCAAAAAGTGAATAAAATTAAACTAAATCCAAAACATGTTCTACATGTGCTGAGATACACACACACACACACACACACACACA
>RJWJ010038655.1:0-14868 GCA_004363605.1 Indri indri
TCTCAGCCTCCCGAGTAGCTGGGACTACAGGCATGCGCCACCATGCCCGGCTAATTTTTTCTATATATTTTTAGCTGTCCAATTAATTTCTTTCTATTTTTGGTAGAGACGGGGTCTCGCTCTTGCTCAGGCTGGTCTCGAACTCCTGAGCTCAAACGATCCGCCCGCCTCGGCCTCCCAGAGTGCTAGGATTACAGGCGTGAGCCACCGCGCCCGGCAATGGTGGCAACTTTCATACACTCCCTGGCCAGCCCACAGGGAGAAGGCTATTATCATACCCATTTCGCAGATGTGGCAGTGAGGCTCATGCAGACCAGGCGCCTGGCTCTCCTGCCCTGCCCGCAGCTGTCTGTCCAGGTCTCGGGAACCCCCCTGAGGGATGGGATTTCCATGCTGCCCGGCCAGGGTCTCTGCACTGTCTCCTTGCCCCAGCCCCTGCCTCCCAGCCATGCACTCCCAGGCAGGAGGCCAGGGAACCACTGGACCCCAAAGCAGGCTCTTGCCAGGGCAGGCCGGGTGCACACCGCCCGGAGTTCGTGGAGCGAGAGCCAGGGAGTGTGAGTGCGCCTGTGTGCACAGGTGAGCGGGTGCACACCGCCCGGAGTTCGTGGAGCGAGAGCCGGGGAGTGTGAGTGCGCCTGCGTGCACAGGTGAGCGGGTGCACACCGCCCGGAGTTCGTGGAGCGAGAGCCGGGGAGTGTGAGTGCGCCTGTGTGCACAGGTGAGCGGGTGCACACCGCCCGGAGTTCGTGGAGCGAGAGCCGGGGAGTGTGAGTGCGCCTGTGTGCACAGGTGAGCGGGTGCACACCGCCCGGAGTTCGTGGAGCGAGAGCCGGGGAGTGTGAGTGCGCCTGTGTGCACAGGCGAGCATGTGCATCGGTGCACGGGCTGCTCTGATGCCTCTGCCTCCTCCCACGGGGGAAGCATTTTCCTCTCTAAAATGGAACTTTTAAAAAGTGCCCCATCCAGACACCCACTGTCGACCTCTTCCTCTGCCATCCTCCTCCTGCCCGCCCAGCACGCGCCATGTCTAGGACAGCCCAGGTCCTCCAGGCCCTGCAAGGCAACTGCAACCCGCTCCCCAAGGTGCTTCAAGTTCCCTTTGGATGCCATGCCAACATCCACTCCCGAGCCCTCCCTGCCAAGCCCCTCAGTCAGCACTTAGGGCACTAGCTAATCCAACAGCCCCAGACACAGGGGCCCTGAGGACCCCACTTTGGAGGGGAGGACGCTGAGGCCCAGGACCAGAGTAATGGGGTAGGGAGGTCACCGAGGCCTAACCCCCTGGCACCAAGCTCTCACAGGACAAGCTCTGTGATGCCAGGGGCAGAGGGGGCTCTACCGGGGTGGTGGCCACCAGCACCACCTTGCTCAGCCCTGGCTAGGCAGGGCCCACGTGGGTGGTGGGTCCATGGGGACTGTGGCGGGAAGCAGTTCTCATTGCTCTGCACTGGGGGGGCCCCTGGGGGGGAGGGGCCGGCCTCAGTCAAGAGCTCCTGGGGATGGGATGTGTTGGCCTCCACCCCAGCTGGTGGGAAACTACCAGCCTGGGCGGGACAAGCTCTGGGGAGTTACCCAGGAGACCTCCCCGCTGGGCAGGTGGGAGGGACTCACTGTACTGACAAGAGGGCAAAAACCCACTTCTGGAGAAGTCCCTTCCTCCGCCTACGCTTCAGCTGCCTGCCCCACACCCTGCTCTCCTTTAGGGGCCTGGGCAGGGCCAGCAGAGGGGCATCCTGCTAGCCTGGGCAGAAACAGCAAAAATGCTAGTCGGCACTGGTGCGTGCACCTCTGCAGCCCAGGCCCCAGGGCCACGCCTGGGCAGGGGAAGCCCACCCCAGACAGCTCACTGCTCCCACTCCCAGGGCACAGCAGTGGCCACAGTGACGTCCCACTGGTGTCCCCAGGCGGGCCGTGTGGCAAGGGGGGCTTGGGAAGGTGCTATGTGACCCCGGACTCCACTCTCAGCTGGGAGTCCAGTCCCGTCTCGGTCCTCCCCACTCCAATGATCCACGCTGGGGTCTTCAGCAGTCCAGACGGAAAACAGATGTCCCCAGTGCCACATACGGGCTCCAGGGGCCATTTCAGAAGTTTGCCCTCCCTGCCTCAACTAGAGAAATACATGGTCCACGGGCACGTCGACTACCCGACTCCCCCATGGGAAGGGGATGGCAGCCTGGGGGCCCGGGAGGGGCTTGCGGTCACTGCAAGGGACCCAGCCAAGTGGAGGCGGGGCACAGCCACTCAGTCCTCCCAGGCCAAGAGGACTCTCCACCCCATCCCCAACTCCAGGCTGACAGGAAATGGAAACAAAAGGCAAAAGCCCCATCAATCACATCCCGGTCCGGAAGACGGGTCAGCGGAGAGCAACTCCCGGCAGCAGACCGTCCTGCACCCAAGCTGGCACCCAAAGAGGACCCACGCGTGGGCACCGCCTTGCACAGTGGAGACTTGGGCACACGCTCCGGGAAGCAGGCCCTGGTGCTCGGAGACCCACAGGTCTTTGGGGCCATCCTTTGCCTTGTGCCAACTCAGAACCGCCCAGCCCCCTCCCTTTAAAGCCCCTCAACCTCCCCTGGGGGCGAGGCCAGGGCTGGAATCTGTCTGGGTGCGGAGAGGGAGACGGTTCCCAGGAAACGAGGCCAACATGGTGCAGGCACCCCAGCACGCGGGACATCCCGGGCGCCGTGAACTCCCTGTCGCGCGCTCCGCCCGAAGCCCGACCCTCAGGGCGGTCCCCAGGGTGGCGACAGCAAACTGGAGGGTGGGCTGGGATGGGAGAAGACTGGGACAGACGGTCCCCAGGGCTCCAGCGGAGAGTGCGCGTCCCCCCATCCAGGGGCGGTGGCCCTGATGAGCTCATGGGGGCGGGGCGCCCGAAGTCCCGCCCTCCACCCCCCTTCGCCCCGTGGAGCGGGTGGTCCCCGAAACTGCGGCAAGAGGGGATGCGCGGCCCCTCCCGGCCGAGGGGCGGCCGAGCGCGCGGCTCCCGGCGCGGCCCCAGCACGAAGCGGGAGCGCAGCGGCGGCCCCGGCGCCCGCCCGGACACAGGGGCCTGGGAACTCGGCTCGCAGCCCCCGGCCCGCCGTCGGGGGCGTGGCGGCCCCGGCGACCCCCCAGCCGCGCCGGGAGCCCACAGGTGGCGCCGCGACTCGGCGGCCCGGGGCCTAGCACGGCCGCCGGCCCCGCCGCGGAGGGGTGCGCCCCCCCACCCCCGGCCCCGGCCCGGCCCCCCGCACCACCCCCGCTCGCGCTCACCCAGAAGACGAAATTGAAGACGAAGAGCAGGTACTTGATGCACTTGGTGCAGCCCTCCACTCCCATGGCGGCGGCGGCCTGGGGCGCGGGCCCAGCTGCGCGGCGGGCGGGCGGCCGGGGCCTGGCAGGCGGGCCGGGTGCGGCGGGGGCGGAGGCCGGGGGCGGAGGCCGGGTGCGGCGAGCCGGACGCGGGGTGCGCGGGGCGCGGGCGTCCTGGCCTGGGGAGCGGAGGGGTCGCGGCCGCTGCTGCGCGTTCGCTCTCTGGCCGGGCGCGCGCCCCGCTCCGCGCCGCTTATAGGCCGCCGCGCCCCGCCCCCCTCAGGCCCCGCCCCGCGCCGCAGGCCCCGCCCCGGCCGCCCCTCCTCCCGCCGCCCGGGCGCTGGGGCGCCGCAACCGCTCTGGCGCAGCGCGCGCACTTTGGGGATCGGGACCTACGCCGCGGCGGCGGCCTCGGGCCTGGGTGCACTGTGCGGGGACGGGAGGCGACCCCGCGCTGCTGTCCTCCGAGCCCCCGAGGGGGTGGCGGCGGGGCCGTGGCTGAGGACAGTGCAGCGTCTGCCCGGAAGCGCAGCCCTTCGTCTCAGGCGCCTTGGACAATCCGGGAGGGCTCCCTGGAGAAGGTGATGCGCCGGCGGATGGCTTTGCAAAGATAGCGCTTTGCTTGCAGCTAGCTCTCTTGCGGGTGGGAGCCTGGGTAGGCACGAGGCCCGGAGAGTCAGCGGGGGTGTCCGCGTGACGGTCCTAGAACGCGATTACAGGCAGCCGGTCCCTTGTCCCGTGGAAAGGGTGACTTGCTGACCCCAAACACGTGCTGGCTTGTGTACCCCGGGATGCCAACCCCGCACTCTGGCTCGCCGCTTTGGGCCAGTGAGGACGTTGCGCCTGGTTCAGGGATTGAAGGGCGCTTTTTCCCAGGGTGAAGGGGTGAACGCCCTCGGTGGCGCACCGGTGAAGGTTCTCCACGTCCTCCCCAGGAAAACTGATGGGCCCTGGGGCTGCTTCGTGGGCGGGGGCTCCCCTGGGGGGCCAGGTCCGGAGAGCTGTGCCTTACCGCGCTGCGGTCCCTTTTAGCGAAGCATCGCCCGTCCCGCGCTGCCGGGCAGAATTGCAGCGACAGACGTGTCTGTGTCTGGCAACTCTCCGGCACAGTGGCCACCGGCCACCAGAGTGCGGCCACAGGGAATTGAATTTTTCATTGTGTTTCGTGATAGCTTAAATTTAAATAGCCTTGAGTGGCCAGTAGCAAATGCTGGCCAGAGCAGCTCTGCGGTAATCATCTGTTTTCTTGGTGATTAATTTGTAAATTTGTTTTGCCTTAACGCTTGCCATAGAACTACAAGCACAAGCTGATACCCAGTTTCACGTTTTGTGCACGCAAAGTGCCATTGTAAGAAAAGAAACTCAAGTGTTCACTTGGGGGTTTGCAAGGATTCTTTTGTGTAAATGGCCTCCAGTGTGGGGAAGCGTTTCAGTGATGTCCTGGGCGCCTGCTGTCCCCAGTGATGAGGACACTGCCCCTGAGAGGTGTGGGCTGCATCCTTGGCAGTGGGAGGCGCAGGGAGATGGTGACCTCACCCTCAGGGAGTGGGAGGAGGGGGCAGATCCATGCACACGGTGTCCTTGGTCCACCAGCCTCCAAAGCAGGTCACGCCGGCCTGCGGCCTGCTTGTTCTGTTCCCTTCCTCAGTCATGTGTCAGATATGTAGCGGTGCCTGCTGTGCGCCAGGCGCTGTTCCAGGCACTGGCTGTGGGGAGCCAGGCAACCGGACCCCTCGTCTTGAGGACCTCATGCTCTGGTTGGGGGACAGGTGTCATGCCTGTCATATCAACGCTGGAGGGAGGGAATTCCTAGGATGCCTGAAAGAGGGCACGGGGCACCCCTGCAGTGTGGGCTTGGAGCAGGGCCAGGCAGGGCGGGAAGAGCATTCCAGGCAGAGGGGTGAGGCTGGGCTGGGCGCAAACAGAGCAGGGGAGAGGTCCAGACGCTGAGGCCAGGTGGGCAGTGGGCCCGGCAGATGGTGAGTTGGGCAGGCGGGTGGGCCAGCGTTGGGACCTGAAGGCCAGAGTGGGCCACAGCAGGGTGACTTCTGGACTGAACAGTGTGGGGCAGCCACTGGAACTGGCCACAGGTCCCTGGAGACTCGCTGGAGGTCGGGCTTTTAGGGTTTATGGGACCACACGGCAGGGCTGGCACCTGTGAGCCCACATCTTAGGTGTCCTTCCCAGCGGCCCACCAGCCTGACCTCATGAGGACCTTGGGGGACCCTGACCAACAATGCCATGATTGTGTCACTGTCATTCTGGGGCAAGTGGGCACCTAGGGGGCACAGGTGGGCCTAGTGGAGCTTCCTTCCTGGCTCCAGGACGCTGTGGACAAAGGTGGGCTGTGGCAGAGGATGAGGGAGAGAGAGGGGGCTTGCCTGGCAGTCGTGCCTGGGATAGGGGAGCCCAGTGAGGGGCTCCCCTTGCTGGGCAGGCCCTGAGAGGGCTGCCTGCTCGGGGCGGTGGGGCTGCTGGGCTGTCTAGGATTCTTCCCCTCCACACGACTTGGCCGGTTCCTCAGTCTCCCCATCTGTAGGGCAGGTGAAGGGCAGCAATGTGCCCACGGCACTTGGAGCGGGGCCTGGCCTGTGGGAGGCACGAGGTCGCTGGCTCCTTTACGTCGTGTGTGATGTTTGCCCAGGAGACTCCTCTGCCTGGTAGAGGTCCAGGGACTGGTGACTCCCTGCCCCCAAGGAGCACACATTCTGTCGCAGGGGCCGTTACGGAGCCCCCGTGCCTTGATTTCCCGTGGACATACATGCAGAACCCCCACCTGAGAACAAGCGGAGGCTGTTCGTGCAGAGCTTGCTCTAGCAAGGGAGTTGGCCACTGTCACTTGTGTTTGGCAGAGAGTCAAAGGCAGGCAGGGAGTGGGACAGCTTTATATTTAAAAAGAGGGAGGGGCGAGTTTAAAATCCAAAAAGCAATCAAAGTGTAATACACCGCATTAGTAGCATAAAGAACAAAACCATACGATCATCTCGATAGATGAAGGAAAAGCAACCCAGCAAAACCTAACACACTCTCACGATGAAAACACTTAACTCACTAGAAATATTAATAGAAGGCAATGTCCCCCCCAATAGGGGCATCGGTGGAAAGCCCACAGCTAAGGTCACAGTCAATGCTGAAAGACCGAAATCTTTCCCCCCAAGATCGGGACAAGATAGGGGTGAACACTCTCCAGTTCTATTCAGTGTTGTGCTAAAGGTTCTGGCCAGGGCAATTGACAAGAAAAATATGTAAAAGGAACCCATACCGGAAAGGAATAAGTAAAATGCTATGGTCTGAACGTTTCTGTCCCCCCACAAATTCATTTGTTGAAATCCTAACCCCCAAGGTGATTATATTTGGAAGTGGGGCCTTTGGGAGGGGGTTAGGTTACAAGGGGAGAGTCCTCATGAGTTGGATTAGTGCCCTAAAGGGGGCCCTACAGACCCCCGGCCCCTTCCTGCCACTGCCTGAGGACACGGGAAGGTGCCGTCTATGAACCAGGAAGCTGCCCTCATCAGACACCAAATCTCCTGGCACCTTGATCTTGGACTTCCCAGCCTCCAGAACTGTGAGAAATACATTTCTGTTGCGTATGAGACACCCCAGCTATCATATTCTATTGTAGCAGCCCAAATGGAATAAGGCATAAAACTCTCTATTTGCTTATCATCTATTGTATATAGAAAATCCTAAGAAATCCACTAAACCTACTAAAACTAATAAATGTGTACAGCAGTGTGGCAGGATACAAGATTAACATACAAAAACCAATTTCATTTCTGTACACTAGCAATGAACAATGCAAAAATAAAATTAAGAAGACAATCCCATTTCTAACAAAATAGCAAAAAGAACAAAATACCTAGGAATAAATTGAGCAAAAGAAATGTAAGACTTGTACACTGAAAACTACAAAATATTGTTGAAAGAAATCAAAGAAGGTCTAATTAAATGGAAAGACATGGGACGGTCACGGAGCAGACTTCTATTGTTAAGGTGGCAATACTCCAAAACTGATCTACAGATAGATCCAATCTCTGTCAAAACCCCAGCTGGCTTTATAAACTGGTCCCAAAATCCATATGCAAATGCAAGGCCCCAGAACAGCCAAAACAACCTCGAAAGGGAAGAACAAAGTTGGAGGACCCACATGTCCGGATGCAAACTTGCCGCAACGCTACGGTAGCCGAGGCAGCGTGGGACTGGCGGAGGGACAGACATGTAAACGGAATAGGAGCGAGACCCCAGAAACAAACCCTCACGTTTATGGTCAGCTGCTTTCTGACGAGGGCGCCACAACCGTCCAACGGGGGAAAGAATAGTCTTTTCGGAAGCGTTGCTGGCACAACTGGATGTCCACACGCAGAAGTTAAGCTGGATTCTCTGCCTTGCGCTGAAGGGCCTTGCAAAAACAGCAGGAAAATGCCTAATCCCACCTAGGAAAATGCCTAATCCTAGAATTTCCGCAGTCACGGTTAAAGATCAGTCCTGAGTTCTGTCACCAACAGGGACCCTGCAGGAGTTCTGTTTTGCACAGCTTCTGAAAAAGCCGAATGAACAGAAAAGAAGTGTAAATCTCTGTCTTTCAAAATTGTTTATTTGAGAATCTGCTTTTACAGAGTTGCTGAGTAAGCAGCAGAACGAGCTACAGCCTAGACCGTGTCTTGAGGACAGAGTCACATCTCCTGCGATGATCCTTCTGCAAGGAGGGGCAGGAGACCGCGTCTTGG
The DNA here is from genome assembly GCA_004363605.1 of Indri indri. Classification (NCBI taxonomy): domain Eukaryota; kingdom Metazoa; phylum Chordata; class Mammalia; order Primates; family Indriidae; genus Indri; species Indri indri. The sequence goes on from RJWJ010038655.1 coordinate 8,025, forward strand.
ACTTTGGCACCCTTGCGGTTCTTGTTATCTGCCTGCTGCCGCTTTTGTTATCAGCTGACAGCATCACTGGGTTTTCTCTCTGCATCCCCCTTAAAATCAGCGAGCCACGTGGCCTCGCTGCTGGCGCCCCTTCTCTTTCTCTGGACCGCGGGACATCTCCCTTCTCTCTTTCTCCCTCTCTCTCCCTCTCACTCGCTCATTCTCTCCTTCTGAGAAGATAAAGTAAACTTTTTTACTTTCATATCTTAGTCTCTGAGTGAGAAATATTTCTCCACCTGCGCCGTGAGCACTTACTCCGGGGACTTTTCTATGCTTCCACACGGGGAGAAGTCACTTTTCTCCCCCGTGAGGGAACCGTCTCATTCTCTCGTTTCCCCACCTCCGGATGGGGAGCTGCTTCAGTCTCGAAACTGCTCCCGCCTCTGCGCAGTTCCTCGGACACCTCTTGGTGCCTTCAAATCCTTCAGAACTCGCTGAGTCACTCGGTCTCTGGAAACCTGGGCAACGGTCATCTGCACAAGGTGGAGAGTGGCAGCTTTCTTGTTTGGTCAAGGGAAACCCAGCGCTGGGTCTACCATGCGGGAGGGCGGCCTGGAGGGACACTGCCCCGTCAGTCTTCACCCAGACCCAGGGGCGCCCGGCTATGGGGAAGACTTCAAGGTCACGATCTGAGTCGTGGTTCGGGGATGCCCGTTCTCTGGCCCAGATCACTAGGTTTTGGTGTGACTTCAGGGGGCACCTGATGTCTGATCGGACCTTCAGCGGTCGTCTGCGTTGGGGACGCCCTCTCAGACTTCTTCTATCTCCACGTATGACCCTCCCTAAAACGTCCTTTTCTCTCTCCTAGTTGCCATCATGGGCAACATTCAGTCAGAACTTTGGGACTCACTGACCCCCGTCCCAAACGTCCAGTAAATTAAATGACCGGGAAACTTGGCCCGAGAGTGGATCTCTGCCTGAGGCTACCTGCCCTTCTGTCGCTGCTGGCCGGCGAGGGGTCTGCAGTCCCTACCCGCAAACTTTCTCTGAACTCGCTGGACGCCCCGGCCTTCGCTCCCCCTGCCTCGTGTCACTTCTCGCCCCTGCGCCCCTCTCCCAGCCTCACTTCCTGGGTGGTGTTTCTCTTTCGGGTCCCCTGTTCCTCCTTCCTCCTCTCCGTCCCCACTTCCCGCGCCTGCGCTGGCCGTTCCGGACTCCCTCCCTGCACACCAGCTCCCTTCTGGGGGCTGCGGCTCAGAAGGCGATGTCGACAGGCACCCAGATGGGGGAAGCCGGGGTGCCCTTTTCCTGTCTGAAGTCAGTCTCCTCTTTAGTAATCGAGACCCTGACAGTAGGGAGGGACAGTCCATCTTGGCAAAGCACTTCATCTCCCAGTCGGCCCCAATACTCAGCGTAAGCTTCAAAAACTTGAAAAGGGGCCTCAGACTCCACGAGCGGAACTTTAGACCTGGCCTCCACGGTCGTTCACAACCGGGATGGGCAGAGGCGAGAGGAAAAGAGGGTGGACTGACAGCAGCCCCGAAAGCAGAACGGGCTTTCAGATGGCAGCTGCGCCATTGAGGAGGCTCCCCAGAGACAGAGAGGAGCCCTCGGGGCTCAGGCAAGAGGACATCAGGACTGCGACCCTCTCTGGGAACTGCACCCTGCTTTAGCTGTCACCGACTGGGTCCCTGGAGTAAAATGGCCCAGGAAACGGGCTCTGCCAGGACCGTGCCTGCTCTGACAAAGGAAGGGCATTGGAAGAGTGAGCGGCCTCTTCCCCAAACGGGAGCTCGCGCCCGCATTCCGGACCTGGCTGCCCCCCGAACGGGCGTCCTCCACACCCACGGACCCTCGGAAACCGCTTCAGTCTGACGGCACGTCAGGCTTCGGAACAGACTCAACTTCGACGCGATAGGATGGCCGAGCCTTAGGTGACTCTCTGGCACAGGTAAGAACACGGGAGCCACGTCCCCTGCTCTTCCTGAATGTTCAGGGCCCGTTTCCCTCTCCTACCCCCATCGTCAGAGTGAAAGGTAAAACGCGACCCCCTGTGTATCCCACAGCTTCGCCCACCCTTTGGTGCTTCCCAGCTACCCCCACTGGGAGAAGATCTTGCGGCTTCCTCCCTCTGACTTCTGGAAGAAGCTTAACTGAAATTTTATGTGCAACTTCTCCCTGGGATGCTCTGAGCTTTCAAACTGTAGGACTTTCTGCCTTGTTCCACCCAAGATTGTCTACTGCTGTATGTCCGTATACTTGCGTGTCCTCGTATGTCGTGTGTATGTGATGTGTCACTACCAAAATATGCGAAAGAGCTCTAATTAATTGGCTTAAAGAAAAAATATTACATCAAATTTTATTAAGAACATTGAAAGAACTCAAATGCCTTTTAGTTCACGTGACCTTGGTAACCTTTGATAAATGAAACTAGTTTTAAAAGTATTAAAATTTAAATGTTTAAGATCATAACTGATACATCAATGAAAGTAGCTACATAGGAGATGGCCACTGATGACAGTCATGCCGTAGAAAATTTTCTTTGCCTCTTTGGTGACTGGCCTAAGAGAGATAAGATTTTATGCTTTGTTAAAATAATCTCTGTGTTGTTTTTGTTGGGTTTTAACCACTAGAAAACTTTGAGGGTCAAAGTTTATACCCATATACCATTTGCATTGCCTTTAGAGTCTTCTAAAGACTGTCACTCTTGGGTAAATGAGAGCCATTGTTTTAGAAGTGACCTGTGATTCTATTTAAACAAATGTTTCAGACCTATAATGTCTGACGGGCTTTCTAAGAGCAAAATTCTGGATTTGTGTTTTTAACCTCAAATTAGCTTTTAATAGTGGAGACACTAGAAGCCCCAGAAAAAACTTATTAGGCTTACGAGTGTGTTAGACCCTACAGAAAGGCATCATCAAATATAAAATGGTATTTAACTTTCTTTGAGTTATATTTATATGAACATGTTAGAAACATCTGCCCCAAGGCTGTGTGAGATTCTAGTAGGCCTTGATACATATTATCAGTAATAATTATGTATACCACATTGGGTGCCACGGAAATAACCGGATCTCCTTTACATCTGAAACACTGACAACTGTGAGATCATTGCCACCCACGGAAGGTTGTTGTTTCACTTTGATTCTTCCTAAACAGCAGTTTGTAATCAGCGGCCGTCCAAGATTTGCTTCTTTAGAAAAATGTCACGGAAAGAACTAAAAATGTTTTTATGACTTTTATTTAAAAGTCACTCTCTTGCTTTGTTTTCCAAAGCCACTGAAGTATTAAATAAATAACAAAGTTATCTTCAGGATTTAAACTATTAAATTCCACCGGGCCCAATGTTATTCATCCTCTCTAGGCCTAAGGGCTATCACACGTATAAAATTGTAAAGACTGGTTTCAAGAAATGGAATTAGTGAGTTGGGTCGGTTCCCTTGTCGTATTTCTCTGCCCCACCTGCCTCAGCACAGCTCACTGGACAGCTTCTTAAAGGGACCGCTGTGCTTACAGCCTAGAGACTAGATTTTACTCAAGGATTTCCCAGAACGAGCTGGGCCCCCTTCAACATTTTAAATAATCCTCGCTGCTTCCACCACTATGGCTGAGCGTCGGGAATCCCGTCCGAGGTCATCTCTCCAGACTCAACCCTACAGGCCCTCCAGAACCTGCTTCCACCACGGCAAACTCCCTGAAAGTCCAGCCCGTCACGGACACCAGACTCCGATTTACTCGACTTGAGCTTCAACACCGTGAGCGTTGCTGTGCAGTGGTGAACACACAGCGTGCTGTTCTCACACTTCTGCCTAGCGCAGGTACGAGGCTTAGTCCCCTCTTGCCTGTGCCGGGACCACAAGAATAGTATGACTTTTCCCACCGCCACCGCGGGCACAATACAGCATCCCTCTCTGCCTGTGGTCCAAGGGGCCCTCCACCTCCTTAAGACTTCTGACCCTTCTCAATCCTATGCAAACTGCCGGATATGTGCTAATATCTCTCCACAAAAGGGGCTTGTCCCACTGTCCTACCTGTGAGTGGAGTCAGCCAGAGCCCTATGTAATCCCTCCTACTCTGATAACATGGGGTCCACTATGAACCCAGTATCTTGACTCAAAATAGACTGGCTCCTCCCAAGCCATCTGCACAACAGAGCTAAGTTTCATCTCCAGGGAGCAACATCCCCTCAGTCTCACTGTGCAGCAAGCTCCCTGTGCCTCATAGTTCATCTCACCCGGGCCCTTTGCTGGGAAAGTTCTCTGACGGCTCCCAGGCTGCGATCGCACTTTCCAGTTGTGTCCTAACCGAGTTTGGGTCACAGTGCCTACTCGAATTCCTTTCACGCACATACTTTCCTAAACCCCGTAATGTTACCACCACTTGGACCCAAACAGGTTGCTCGGAAAATACCATTTGTCCCCACCTCCGTGATCATGCCCCTTTAAGGGACATAACTTTTGGTTCCAACCTGATAATATCAACTGCCAGGAATGTCAGAAACTAAAAACCTCCCAGGCGTACGGAGTGGGATGGATCCCTACTGTTCCTTCTCTCGGCTGGGCACAGAACCTCCCCACCGTTCCTAAATACGCCTCATGCTTGCCTCCACTGGCTAACATGACTTTAGAGTCCGCTCATCGAGGCACAGAACACTTTAGGGACCACCTTACGAGACCCTGTTTCAATATACCCGCTGATACTTGCCTAAATCCCGGCAATCAAACTTATTCTCTTTACGGATCAAACGCTCATCTGCGCCTCCCGGCCGACTGGGCTGGAAGCCGTGCTCCGGCACGCACGCTTCCCGACCCCGCGCTCGCCGATGACGCCACCTCTGCCGTTTATCCCTCATGCCGCGCGACAAGCCTGAGGCCTTTGTCACCCTTGCAAGAATTGGAATCGTAGCTGGACTTGCTGCCGACGCCGCTGATTTACTTAATTCAGTCTTTTCTACACAGAGACCGTCTTTGAAAATAAGGGAGACACGTATACAGTGCTAGGAAAATTTCCTATTTCTTTATCAGTCAAAAAAAATACAAACTCACCTTAAAAACATTCTAAAGAGGACAAATACACTCCACAAACAGACACCATCTGACAGCGTCGACTGGTGAGATTTTAAAATCCATGTTTAGTCCTAATTCTCTTGGTTAGCGCCTTTATTAGGCCCCCTGTGTTTCTACTTTCGGCCTCATTTTCCGACCCTGCATTCTCCGCGATCTAATAACATTTATGCAAAACCGGATTCAAGCCCCAGCTGCGTCTCTCCAGCAAAGCCCCATCCCCCTCAAACCCAGCTTCCGACACCGTCCGTTTTCAATCCCCCCTTGATAATCCAAATAAACTGCCAGGGAGGGAGGGCCGCCGCCCCATCCACGGTCAACGAAAAATAGTTTAAAAAAAAAAACCTCCACCCCTAATCCTCAATTTTCCGAATTCATTTTAAATAGAAATTAAATTTTAATCAAAAAAGAAGAAAGTAAAAGGGGCAGCTGTACAAAAACAACAAAAAAATACCTAACCCCACATAGAAAAATACCTAACCCCCAAATTTCCCCAATAACGGCTAAAGATCAGTCCTAGGAATTGTCTGACTTCCCTACAGTTCTACTTTACACAACTTCTAAAAAAGCTAAATGAACGAAACAGATATAAATATAAATCTCTTTTGAAATTGTTTTTTAAAGATCTGCTTTTGCAAAATTCCTAAATAAACCACAGAAAACCAAGCTACGGCCTTGACCGTATCTCGAGGACAGAGTCACATGTCCTGTGATAACCCCTGCTCCAAAAAAAGACAAAAAACCAACTCCTGGACTTCGACATCCCTACAATGTTTATTATCCACCTGCTGCCGCTTTTGTTATCAACTGATGGATGTCACTATTTTTTTTCTCTCTTTGTCCTCCTTAAAATCTGCAAGGTGGCCGGGCACGGTGGCTCATGCCTGTAATCCTAGCACTCTGGGAGGCCGAGGCGGGCGGATCGTTCTGAGCTCAGGAGTTCGAGACCAGCCTGAGCAAGAGCGAGACCCCGTCTCTACCAAAAATAGAAAAGAAATTAATTGGACAGCTAAAAATATATATAGAAAAAATTAGCCGGGCATGGTGGCGCATGCCTGTAGTCCCAGCTACTCGGGAGGCTGAGGCAGAAGGATTACTTGAGCCCAGGAGTTTGAGGTTGCTGTGAGCTAGGATGACGCCATGGCACTCTAGCCCAGGAAACACAGTGAGACTCTGTCCCAAAAAAAAAAAAAAAAAAAAATCTGCGAGGCACCTGGGCTCACTGCAGACACCCCTTCTCTTTCTTTGGGACGCCACGACGTCTCCGTGCTCTCCTCCCACCTTCCCCTCTCTCTCTCATTCTGTCCTTCTGGAAACATAAAATAAACTTTTTTACTTTTATATTTCAGTCTGTATTAGTCAGGGTGCTCCAGAGACAGCAAATAGGGTCTAGATAGGTAGGTGGACAGATAGCTAGATAGAGATGGATGGATGGATAGGTGGGTGGTAGGTAGATGGGTGAATGGATAGGTAGGTAGGCAGGTAGGGAGATGAATAGATGGATAGGTAGGTAGGTAGGTAGATGAATAGATGGATAGGTAGGTAGGTAGGTAGGTAGGTAGATGAACAGATGGATAGATAGGTAGGTAGGAAGATAGGTAGATAGGTAGGTAGGTAGATGAATAGATGGATAGATGGATAGGTAGATAGGTAGGTAGGTAGGTAGATGAATAGATGGATAGGTAGGTAGGTAGATGAATAGGTAGGTAGGTAGGTATGTACGTAGGTAGATGAACAGGTGGATAGGTAGGTAGGTAGATGAACAGATGGATAGGTAGGTAGGTAGGTAGGTAGGTAGGTAG
>RJWJ010038656.1:0-14909 GCA_004363605.1 Indri indri
GACCAGCCTGGCAGGGGCTCTGCCCAAACCACAGGAGGGGCAGTGCGGGGGCATCTGGAGGAGGGGGGTGTTGGAGAAGCCAGCCAGGCCTCCCGGCCCCAACAACAGGGGTTGGTCTAACAGGGGTGGCTTCACCCCAACCCTTCACCCTCTCTCTTCCCCACTGCCTGAAGCATGGGAGACCCAGACCAGAGGGTCAGTCTACCATCTGCCACACGACTGCCTCTGGGGGAAGGTGCAAGAAGGTCTGGGGTTACCCTCTTTGTCTCCTACTGTGGGTTCAATGTCTCCCCTACATGCACACACCTCTCTCTCTCTCTCTCTCTCTTCCTCCCTTCTCTAGGTGGCTCAGCAGGATCCAAGCGACGCTCTGACTTCGGGGTCATCCAACCTGAATACCTCTCAGCCCCCATCAGAGGCTCCATCGAAATCCCCTTCTCCTTCTATTACCCCTGGGTCTTAGCCGAAGTTCCCAGAGTGAGTATATCCTGGAGACGGGGACACTTCCACGGGGAGTTCATCTACAACACAAGCCTGCCTTCCATCCATAAGAATTACAAGAACCGGCTCTTCCTGAACTGGAGAAAGGACCAGACGTCCGGCTTCCTCAGGATCTCGAACCTGGAGAAAGGCGACCAGTCTGTGTACTTCTGCCGAGTCCAGCTGACCACATGGGACGCAGGCAGGCAGGTGTGGCAGTCCATCCAGGGGACCAACCTCACCATCACCCTCGGTGAGTCCAGCTGCCCCGGCACCCACCTTGCCCAGTCCAATGAGGCTTTTGGTGACCACTGGTGTCCTTGCCCCTGTCACATCAGGCCTACTCCTGCCCCTTCTCTCAAACTTCTTTTCCCAGTCTCTGACCCCTCCCAAGGCCTCTGCCCTCCTCTCTTTCCCTTAATTATCCCCAAACCTGAACTGCTTTCCCTGACCACGGCCGCAGCTGTCCCCTCCAGATCCAGCTCCCACACCCACTCCCCTGGCCTCAGCGCCTGCCAGACTCTCCCGGTATCCTCCCTGCCTGCCCTGCCCTCGACCATGTCCTCCGGCCAATTTGGCTTCTCCAGGATGTGGCTGGCCTAGTCATGTGTCTGTTCATGGAGCCCCACTTAGCACCTCAGGTTGGCCACCATGTCTTGTGTTTCCCCACCATCATGAGCTCAGCCTGGAACACACAGCTGACGCCCTGTGGATGGCCCTAGGAGCCCTCTAATGCCTGGGAAGCATCCTGTCGCCTGGTTTCTCATCTCCCCACTTCCTTCTCCCCCTCAGCTCCCTAGAAATGTCTCTCACCTCCTCCCCTGCCCCAGTCTCAGCTTTCGTCTCCCACCTTCCTCTTCTCCTGTCTCCATCCGCTTTACCCTCCTTGCCTCTCACCCCTACCCCCAGCCCCCACTGTTCCACGCAAGGCCCAGTTGTTCTAGCCATGTCATCCCTGTTCTCCACTCTGATCTTACTACTCTGTCCTTCCGGTCACTAAGAGACACCTCTGCAGCAGTAGTAACAGCGGTTCCCACTTACTCAGTGTGCACAACGGCCCCAGTAAATAACTTTGTGTGCATTGCCCTAGTTAACCTTCATCATGACCCCACAATAACAGTAGCAATGCTATTATCTTCATCTTACAGAGAGGGAAACTGAGGCTAGCAGAGCCTAAATACCTGCCCAAAGTCACACTAGTGTTGTGGATGGGATTTGAACGGCAGAGTTTAATTGCAGAGGCTTTCTCTTAACCATTAGCTATACAGCCTCACCTGTTGAGTTGATCACATTGTTTGTCTTGATCTACATTTCAGCCTTATAATGGGATGCCTTGCGTTAATACATCTTCCTATATTATTCAGTAGGAGTGTCAGAATTTGAACCTAGGCTTATTCGTCTCCAGGGCAATGGGGGCAGGGGGATTTCCCACAGGCCTAAGCAATAAGGGGGTACTCTGTCTATAGAAAATGTTTTAGAAAATTAATAATGAACTAAATGGGTTTGCTTTTTCTGATCATTTATTTGCACTGGTGATTCTAGACAATGTCAGTGATAAATCACTCCTCCCTTCTGGGATGGACACTCTCACTCACTCTCACAGCCCCATCTTAACCACTGTGCTGGTTTTAGAGCAAATGGAGAGTAGCTCCATAACCTGAATTTAGCAAGACAGCCTTGAACTTATACTCCCTGGACCTCCCACACATTTCCTTCAGTGGCCTTTCTTGAGAGACTTGGTTCATCTCAGGCCCTCTTCCTCTTTCCCTATTTCCTCCTCACTTTTCTCATTTCTCTGCTCCAGTCAGACTTATGGGTTTTTTTAAATTAATAAATTATTTTTAATTAATTCAATTAATTGGATATTCATGCCCATTATTCAAAAAACAAAATACAGGAAAGTAATAAAAAGAAGTGTTTTTAATTCAACTGAAGTACCACAATGCAAAGCTATCATAAACTAAAGGAACATTCGCAGCAAATATAACTAAGTTTGTAGTGAACTTATTAATTTTTTTACATAATTTTATTTTTGTAACTAAATCTAATTGTATTCTCCTTTGTAATTTTTCTCTTTTATTTCTAAGTACAAAAATCCCATCCCTTACTAGAGGTTGAAAATATTTACTTTTAAGTTCTTAATTTTTTTTCTAATTTTTGTTTGATTTGATTTCTTCTCACAATAAAACTCTTTCATGTAGTGAGAATTTATTTTGGTGTATAACATGAAGTAAATAACTAAATTGATCTTTATACCAAGCAATTCATCAATTGTCCCAACCCCATTTATTAAATTTTTTTCTTTTCTCTAATGATACAGTAGGCCTGGGTTTTTTAATTATTTTGTATTAATAAAATAGCATCCATTTCTGGTCGGTCTATTCTGATTCACTGATCTGTCTTTTCTCATATCAGTTAGACACTGTTTTAGTGACTATATCTTTACCACGTTTCAATGGCTGATAAGACTATTTCCATCTCAACTACATTACTCCTTCCTCAAAAAATCTTTATTATTGTTGCCTGCCTATTCTTTCACATAAATGTTAGAATAAGTTTGCCAGATTCTGAGAAAGACACTCATGTGGATCTTTTAAATCATGAGACCTATGAGGCAATTGACAGAAACTGCAATTGGTCGAATATGCAAGCTTCCCACCCAGAAACAGGTCCTATTTTATATCCCTCAGTAAACCTCGGTACTGTTCTTCTAAAGATCATGTAAATGTCTCTTAAGATTGTTTCCCTTTCTATAGTGTGTTCTATTATTAATGTACAAGATTATTTTTAAAATTTTTAATGATTTTTACTGTAAAATTAATGCATAAATTCTGGTCAAGATGGTGGGTTGTATGCACATGTTTACCTCCTCTCTCTCCCAAAATCTACTAAAATGATGGCAAAGGGAATTTTTTAAGAAAGAAATCGTTAAGATCAAAAAAGATGTGAGCCAGGTATACAAAAACAAAATTCGGGACGCTAGAAACAGATAGACTAATGGAACTGGTTTAGGAGACCAGAGGAGCTAAATCCTAAGCCAGTAGTGGGGAAACCTAGAAGAGTAGCAATTTATATTGCAAAATCCTTAAATGTTCAGTAATGCCAACCCCAAGTTCCCCCGAAAGTGGAAGTGAAGATGGATCTGAAAACTAAAGGACCAGGGAAGCAGGGAAATCTCCATTCCACATTCCCCCACCCCAGCTGAAGACTGGAGGTTTGCTTTCCAGAATGGATGAACCCGTGGGACTCTGGGCGGGGGGCACCCCAGGCATAACTGGCAAGGAGAATGGGGTCCTCACACCAAATACCCCAGCACTGAGGATAGTACATTGGCCTCAGCCGTGCCTGAGAAGCCCAAGGCTAGAGTCCCCATTTTTAAATATTATTAAATGAAACACTTAATCTTCTTCCATGAAACACAGAGAACAAAACAAACAGGAAAAAAAGAAAAGGAACCTGGAAAAAACCAATCAATTCAGGAAGAACAACACTTTAAAATAAATATCATTCTCTTCTACTCAGAGAGTTAAGAGATCTCATATACGTGACAAAAAAAGGGTGCTTTACAAAGGAGCTTGCCAAACACAAAAAGAGCTCTTGGAAATTAAAGATACAATAGCAAAAATGGAAAATTCCATGAAAGGACTGGGAGATAAAGATTGTGGAAACCTCCCAGAAGGTAGAACAAAATATCAAAGGTTTAGAAAGTATAGGGGATTGAATAGCAGCCCCCTAAAAAGTTATGTCCACATCCTAATCCCCAGAATCTGTGAATGTCACCTTATGAGGTAAAAGAGTGCATATTGCCTTACTTGGTAACAGATGTGATTAAATGAAGGGTTTTGAGATGAGGAGATTACCCAGAATTATCTGGGTGGTCCCTAAATGCAATGACAAATGTCCTTATAAGAGAGAGGCAGAGGGAGACACAGATAGGAGAGATGGCAATGCGACCACAGAGACAGAGACTGGAGTGATGCGGTTACAAGTCAAGGATGCTTGTGGCCACCTGCTGGAAGAAGCAAGGAACAGATTCCCTTCTAAAGCTTCCAGAGGGGATGCAACCGTGCTGACACCTTGATTTTGGACTCTGGCCTCCAGAATTGTGAGAGGATAAACTTCTGTTATTTTAAGTCACCCAGTTTACGGTACTTTAGGAAAGTAACACAGAAATGATAAAGTAATACAGCCATAGGAAAGTCACACAGAAATGATGATTAAAAAAAAAAAAAAGAAAAGAAAATTAGAGGATCCAGGCTGGGTGTGGTGGCTCACGCCTGTAATCCTAGCACTCTGGGAGGCCGAGGCGGGTGGATCGTTCTGAGCCCAGGAGTTCGAGACCAGCCTGAGCCAGAGCGAGACCCCGTCTCTACTAAAAATAGAAAGAAATTAATTGGACAGCTAAAAATATATAGAAAAAATTAGCCGGGCATGGTGGCATGTGCCTATAGTCCCAGCTACTTGGGAGGCTGAGGCGGGAGGATTGCTTGAGCCCAGGAGTATGAGGTTGCTGTGAGCTATACTGACGCCACGGCACTCTAGCCCGGGCAACAGAGTGACACTCTGGCTCAAAAAAAAAAAAAAAAAAAAAAAAAAAAAAAAAAAAAAAAAAAAAAACCCACAAAAAAAAAAAAAAAAAAAAAAAAAAAAAAAAAAAAAAAAAAAAAAAAAAAAAAAAAAAAAAAAAGAAAGAAAAGAAAATTAGAGGATCCAACCTCTGAATAATGGGAATTCCTGAAACTAGAAGAAAGAAAGTCATGGAGAAGAGAATATCAGAGAAATAATGCTAGCAATTTTCCAGAACAAAAGAGCCAAGCAAAATGGGCAAAAATAAAAAGACCTACATCAGGGCACAGCAACGTGAAATTTCAAAACACCAGGGATAAAAAGAAGATCCAATACATTTCCAGGGAGGAAAGCAACAGGCCTCTGAGCTTCAGAGATTCAGGAATCAGAATGGCTGTTGCTGTCTCGATGGCAACATGGGAAACTGGAGAACAATGGTCGAATGCCTTTCATTCATTCATTCATTTAACAAATATTGACTGGGTGTCTCCTATATGTCAGATGCTAATCTGGGGACTGGGGAAGCAGCCATTAAAAAAAAAACACAAAAATGCTCCCAGTGATGGAACTTACCCTTTGGGTATGGTAATAAATAAATGAATAAATTCTGTATTTGTGTCAGGTGATGGTGAAAACAGAAAAGAAGAAAAACGAGGCAGAATAAGCGGGACACAGACTGCTACGGGTGCTACTTTTTTCAGGCGGAACAGGGATGGCCTCTGCAGTATTAGGTAGAGTCTGGCAGAAAACAGCCACTCAAATACGGAAACTGGGAGAGTTTTGAGTGAGGTACAGTTTAGGAAACCCACCAGGAATGGTGAGACACCCTGAAACTAACAGCAGGCCTGAGGAGCAAGAGGACAGAATCCAGAGAGGGCTGGAAAGTGTACAAGGGTACTAGAGAGGAGCTGTGGCCTCTGGAGAGATATAGTCAACATGCCCATTGGGAGGGGGCTGGGAATGAATGCCCAGAGTCTGGGCCCCAGACCTACAGGTCCTCTCACCCTCCACCTCCTGCAGTGGCTCCCACTGGGGAACCAGAGGGCAAGACAGCCCATGGATGGAATCCACCAAGGCCAGCTCCAAAGGCACAAAACAGGATGGAGAAGGGCTGCGGAGTGGATCTGGAGAAGCCAACAGAAAGATCCAGCTTAGGCACAGATCTGCAAGAAGTGAGGGAGAGGTTAGGAGAAGAACGTTCCAGTCAAGTGGGGTGAGTGTAGCTGAAGCAGAGTGAAGAGGCAGAGGACAGGAGGTAAAATCAGAGCAGGCAGTAGGGCAGATCTTGTGTGGCTTTGAAAGCCATGGAAACAACTCTCACCTTCGCTCTGAGTGCAATGGGAGCTAGTGAAGGTTTGCTGCCAAGGAGTGCCGAGATCTGATTGATACTTATTTATTTATTTATTGAGACAGAGTCTCACTCTGATGCCCTGGCTAGTACGCAGTGGCGAGATCATAGCTCACTGCAACCTCAAACTCCTGAGCTCAAGTGATCCTCCTACCTCAGCCTCCTGAGGAGTTGGGACTACCGGTGCACTGTGCCAGGCTAATTTCTCTATTTTTTGTAGAGACAGGGTCTCACTCTTGCTCAGGCCGGTCTCGAACTCCCGACCTCAAGTGATCCTCCTGTCTTGTCCTCCCAGAGTGCTAGGATTACAGGCGTGAACCACCACACCAGGCTGACTGACACTTTTAAGATTCCTCTGGCTGTTGTATGGAGAAAAAAACTATAGGTGAGCAAGTTCAGAAGCAGCAAGACCAGTAAGAGGTGTTACGCCTTGGCTTAGAGTGATGGCAATGGAAGAGGTGAGAGGTGGCCAATAGTGAGTATGTTTTGAAGACAGAGTAGACAGGACTTGCAGATGGATTGGATGTGGGGTATGAGAAAGAGAGAGAAGAACCAAGGATGACTCTAAGGCCCTTGGCCTAAGCATCTTGAAGGATAGTGTTGCCATCTACATGGGGGGAAATGGGGGAGGAAATCAAGAAAGCTGTTTTGGACATCTTGAGATGTTACTAGACATACAAATGGAGGCATGAGTAGGCAGTAAGATATATGAGTCTAGAGGGCAAGGGGAAAATTCACTGATATAAAAATTTGGGAGCAATCAGGACATATCTGGTATTTAATGTCATGGACTGGATGAGATCATCTGGGAAGTGGGTATAGATAGAGAGGAGGTCCTAGGAGTGAGCCCTGATGTTAGGGCTGAGAAAATGAAGAGGAATCAGCAAAGAAGACTGGGAAGGAGCTGAGAGTACCAAGGGAGAGTAGTGTCCCAGAAGCCACGTGAAGAACTTGTTTCACAAAATGGGGAGTATCAAATGCTGAAAAGTTGAGTAAGATGAAGAAAATGGGAGTATAAGATCTAAATTCTTAATTTCTATAGTAGGAAGTGAATAGACACCACCTAAAACACCAAACCAAGCAACAGCAGTATATGCATGTTATTTAGAAATATGAGGTTGACACCAAAAGAAATAGCTAAAGTTGCTGAAAATAGTTGCCTCTGGGGAGTGGGAAGGGAGTGAGGAGGTATGTGCAAGGGGCTGCTTTATTTTAGAAGCTGTGTGAAATTTGTTGACTCTAAATTATGTGCCCATGCAATTTTGATAGAAAAATTAATGTCAAATTTTAAAAATGAATAGAAGTACTGGTAATACTTGTACATAATTTAAAAATGTTCAAACATACATAAGGTAGTCAAATGAAAAATAATATCCCCCCCATCCACTTTATCTCTCCAGTCACTGCCACTGTCTGTGGAAATGTTCTTTCTTACAGATATAGATATATAACACAAATAGAATCAAACTACATTCCATTCTGCTCTACAACTTGCTATTTTTACTTAATGTAACTCTAATATCTTTTCATTTCAGCATATATATCTCTAAGCTTTTTTTAAATGGCTGCATGGCATTGTAGCAATGTCTCATAATTTATTCAATCAGTCTTCTATTTAAAGACATTCAGGTTGTTGCCACATTACAAATAACGCTGCAAAGAACAATCTTAAATATATTCCTTTGAATACTTGGGCAAGCACTTCCATAGGAGAAATTCCTAGCACCAAAATTACTGGGACAAAGAGCATGCATAGATCTTTTATATTTTGATAGACATTCCCAAAATGCATTGCCAAAGGTTGCGCCAATTTACACTCCCATTGTGTAAGGGAATTTCTCTTCGGTGTGGAAACTTTTGCAAATACTGGGTATTTCCTCCACTCAGATCAATTTTAAAAACAGCCTCTTTCATTAATCTGCATTTTAAAAAACTTCTGAACGGATCTTGGGGTTATACTATCATTTTATGAAACGAATTAGAATTGGATAGTTTTCCATATTTCTCTACATTCTGGAAAATTCTATCTGGAAATTATATGTCCCTTAAATTTTTACAAGAACTTATCCATAAAATCTTCTGAGCTTGGAATCTTTATGGAAAGTAATTTTTTAATAGCATTCTTAATTTCTACTTTGTCTACCAATCAGTTAAAGTATACTATCTCTTAAATCAATTTTTGAAATGTTTGTTTCAAAAAACCTCCCATTTTTCACAGAGATTTTTAAATTTATCACATATAATCGATCATACACTCACTCATGATTTCAGTAGACTCTTTTTTTTGTTAGACTTGCTAGTCTTGTCTATTTTCTTGTTTGTTTCCCCCTTAAGTAACCATTTCCTGCATATCCTTTTCCTGTTGCTATCTGTTCCCTAATAAATTTATTACTACATAGTTTTTCATTACTTTCTTCCTCTGAGTTTCCTTAGGACTGGATCTTCTCTATTTTATATACTTTTTTCTTTGTAAATTGAATATTTTATTCATTTAAAAAATTTCTTTTCTCTGGGCAAGTGTGGCTCACACCTGTAACCCTAGCACTCTGAGAGGCCGAGGTGGGAGTATTGCTTGAGCTCAGGAGTTGAGACCAGCCTGTGCAAGAGCGAGACTCTGTCCCTACTAAAAATAGAAAAAGTAGCCCAGCTTCATGGCAGTGGCTGTAGTCCCAGCTACTGAGGAAGTTGAGGCAAGAGGATAGCTTGAGACCAGGAGTTTGAGGTTGTAGTGAGCTATGACGACACCACTGCACTCTACCCAGGGCAACGAAGTGAGACTCTTGTCTCAAAAAAAACAAAACAAAACAAAAAAAACTTCCCATTTTAAATAATAAAAGCATTTCACACTATAAATTTAGTTTAGAATGTAGCTTAAGTCATATTCCAGGGTTTTTTTAAATATGAATTACTCTAGTTTTTATTTTCTAAATAGCATGTTATTAAGTATTTTTTTCTTTGACTAAGAAACTAAAAAAAAATTAATTCCCAATCGAGAGATAGTATTTATACTTTTAGTAATTTCTAATAAGAGTAGATGAAGATTTTGGTCCATATTAACCTGAAGATTTTTTTGGAGTTTGATTTTTTTTTCCTGTGGCTGAATACTAGGTAAATTTCTTAACGGTGCACTAAACTTCTACAAAGAAGGTACAATCTGTTTGTAGGACCTAAAGACCAATATATTAATTTAACCTTAAGAACATATTTCCACTAGGTGCTTTACAGATGTTTTCTCACTTATTCCAACAATCCTATAGAAGGACATGTACTGTATGATTCCATTTACATGAGGTACCTAGAATAGTCAAATTTATCTAGATGGAAAGTAGAATGGTGGTTAGCAGGGGCTGGGGGACAGGGTAATGGGGAGTTGTTTAATGGCTGCAGGGTTTCCATTCAGGAAGATGAAAAGTTCTGGAGTTAGATGGTGGTAATAGTCGCGCAGCAATGTGAATGTCCTGAATGCCACTGAATTGTACACTTATTAATAGAAATGGTTGAAATGATATATTTTCTGTTACATATATTTACAGCAATAAAAAAAATTGTTTTAATCCTGTAATTTAGTTATCCCTATTTGTAAGTGAGGAAATGCGGTTCTGAGGTCACACCTAGGGTAAGTGGTATAGAATCAGGATTTAAACCAGGTGGCCTGGATAGTAAGTATTTGACATTGTTACTCCCCTCCCTGTGTGAGCTTCTGAGAGTGGCTCTCCACCCCGATACTCCCCCCAGCCTAGAGAACAAGATGCCACAGTTTCACCCAGATGCCCCCACACCTCCAGGGGAGAGCCTGCTTATTTGTTATCTCTCCCCAGCTGACAGGACCACCCAGAGACCCACCAATGCCACCACAACCACTGCAGCCACCACAGCCACTGCAACAACCACAGCTGGTGTCAAGGTCACAGAGGACAAAGAGAGCTCAGGGTCTCAGCCCCTGAGTTTGGAGACTGCATTCGGGGCAGCTGCAGCCATTGCTGTGCTCATTGCCATGATTTTTGGACTGATGGTCTTCCTCAGGTGGAAGAGAAGGAAAGGTAAGTGACCCAGGACCCAGCCTCTCCCCAAGCTTCCCAACAGGGGGTTTCTCAGAACCCACCTGCCAAGGAATCCCAAAGGTGCTTCTTAAAAATGCAGACCACTCCTGGGCTCCCCTCAAACCCACCAAGTCACACTCTGAGGTCTGGTCTTAGGAAGGTGCATCTTGGACAGGCTCCTCAAGTGGAGATTGTGCAGGAAAAAGTTTGAGAGCCACCCATCCCTTTCCACACCGTCTGATCACTTCCCAGTTCTTCTCTTGACTTAGTCATCTCCCATCAATCCTCTCCTTGTGGTTCACAGGGAGGGGAGGGCCTGCTCTGGGAAAAGTCCAGAGAGAACAGAAGGGATCGGAAGTTGGCTCAGCTCAGCAAGCATTGGCCAACTGCCCACTTGCCAGGGCCTGGCTTGAAATCAGAGATATGAAAGTAGATAAAACGGACTCTGCTTTCAAGGAACTCAATTTTGAGGTGGGGTGGGGGGTATCGGTTGCCTCAAGGGCTAACAGCTTCATCGAGAAAGAGCTATGGTGACACCTAACAAGGTTGGGAGCAAGGAGAGGTGGTCTGGGAGGACATCCCAGAGGAAGTGGCATAGGCAAAAAGTCCCCAAGAATAAAAAGAATTAGCCAGGCAAGTGGTGAGAGTGGTATACTGGTCACACACTTTCCTTCTGGGTGGAGGAAACCATTCCAAGAACTGTAGGAAGCTCAGTGCTGGTGGAGGTGGCAGGAGATGAGAGAAGAGAACCTTGGAAATCACTCCCAAGAGCCTCTGATCCCAGAGGCAATGTGAAGCAGCAAAGGGGTGGCCTCATGTCCCTGTCATAGATACCGCAGTCTGCGGTAGAGGGGCTGGAGGTGGACCAGGCTGGATCAGCCTAACGCAGTGTTGGTGCAGATGGAGGGAAAAGGCTAATAAGACTTGATTGTTAGACTGATGTAGGAGCAAGGGAGCAGGCATAAGCCTATGTTTCAACCTGGAAGAATAAGACTATGATGAAACTACCAAACTAGAACAGTGAATAGAGGAAGAGAATATGTTTGCAGGGGAAAGATGATCTGTTTTGCTTATTTTGGGATATGTCATATTTGAGATACTTGTGTGGCATCTGAATAGAGTTGTCCATCATAAATTTGTACATATTTACAGCTCAAAAGAGAGTACAAGGCTAGAGTCATTAATTAGTTATATACCAACATCCCCCAAAATTGATTTGAAATTACTGTAAAGAAAATATGCAATGAAAGGAGAGTCACCCTATCAGATATTAAAGCACAGAAGTGAAGAGCCTGCAGTCACATCCTGGTATCAAAATCACACCATCGCTAGGGAAACTTTGGCACAATGGTTTGAATGCCGTGTGCCTCAACTTCCTCATGGAAATGGGGATAACAATATACCTATGTGGGGTTGTCCTGATGATTAAAGGTATGCATATAGAACTGATCCGAGCACAGAGTGCGCACTATGGGAGCATTAGCATCTGTAATTATTCAGCAATGATCATTAAAACAATGTAATACTGGCTTATTAATACACAGATAACCAATGGAAGAAAGAGAAAACCCCAAATATAGCAGGATGAAAACAAACCCAAATATACGCAGAAATTTGTTTGGTTAAAAGGTAGTACTTCTAATCAATGGGGAAAGACAGGTAATTCAATAAATGGTGCTAGAACTATTAGGTAGCCATCTGAGAAAAAAATAACATTATTTCCCTACCTCATAATTTGCACCAAAATTAATTCCACAGAGATCAAAGATTTCAATAAGAAAAAATTAACCCTAGAACTAGAAGAAAACATGCAGAATTATTTTATAACCACAGAGTGGAGACAATCTCCCTCAGTATGACAAAACCCAACAGACATGGATAAAAATATTTATAAATTCAACTACATAAAATTAAAAAAAAAAAACTTCAGCAGAGCAAAAAACCACAGTGGTTGTTCACTGAGAATGAGGAAGAGGGTCAGGGAATTGAAGAGAAAGTTTGACATGGGAAGTTGGAAGTGGGGCCCGAGGATTCAACTCAGATGAAAAGCCATAAATCCACAAAAGCATCAGGGTACACGATTGTGTTTTTCCCCAACTGTATTCAACTATTCAGGTTTAAAATCTTTAAGGATTTGTGTTGGTTAGAAATTGTGTTGAGCTGCAACCACTAGGGACCAGAAGTAACCATTGCTTAAATAAGACAGAGTAGGTTTTTTTTCCCCCTCTTATACAAGAATCTGGGGCAGACAGCAGAGGCCACCATTCTTAGGTGCTCAGGCTCCTACCTTTCTAATGCACTGTCCTTGATACTGGCCTGTGTCCTGAAGGTTGCCTCATGGTCCAACACGGCTGCTAGGACTCCAGCCATTATTTCTGGGTTCCTGGCAGGAAACAGGAGGAAGAAAGAAAGGAGAAAACAAAAAACTATACTCCATCTGTTTGTCCCCCCTTTTAAAGAGCTTTCCTGAAAGTCCTAACCGACAACCCTGCTTATATCTTATTGGCTAAAATTTACTCATATGTCCCACAGCCATCTGTAGCAGAGCACATTGCCACTCCAAATAAAATCAATTTTCTGTGACTAGGTAACAAAACTGAATGGATACTGGGTAAACAAATAGCATTCCCTGTCATAGGACATATCTGGAATTGTCAGTTCAGTGTGGCAGAGAGAGAGGAGATCACAGGAGGTCAAGGAGTTAGTGAAAGAGCATGGACGGAAAGCAGAGGAGTCAGCAGGGAGCTTGGGTAACCTAGAAAAAAATGGGTTATCAAGGGACAAGAGATCAATGAAGTGAAAGAACAGGTGTAGTGGGGTAATGACAAAAGACAGCTGGAACACTTCCAAGTTTATTCTATTAGATTAGCATTACCCTGATATCAAAGCCAGACAAAGTCACTACAAGAAAAAGAAAAACTATAGATCAATGAGCCTGGTGAATACTGATGCAAAAATCTTCAACAAAATACTAGCAAACTAAATTCAACACATCCAAAGAGTTATAACCATGACTAAGTGGGATTTATTCCTGGAATGCGATGATGGTTTAATATACAAAAATCAATCAATGTAATGCACCACATTAACAGGCTGAGAGGGAAAAAAAAAACCCACATGATAATCCCAATTGATACAGAAAAAGCACTGGACAAGATTCAAGACCCTTTCATGATAAAAACAGGAAAACAGGTTTGTTCATCAACAAACCAGGAATAGAAGGAAAACTATCTCAACATAATACAGGCCATTTATTAGAAAGCACCGTCACTCCATGGTGAAAGACTGAAAGCTTTTCCTCTAATATCTGACACAGGGCAATGATGTCCACTGTCACTACTTCTACTCAACATACTATTGGAAGCCCTAGCCAGAGGAATCAAGCAATAATAATAATAATAATAATAATAATAATAATAAAAGGCATCTAAATCAGACAGGGAAAAGTAAAATTATCTGTTCGCAGGTGACATTATCTTACATGTAGAAAACCCTAAATATTCAACAATAACAACAAAAAAAATCTGTTAAAACTAATGACCTGAGCAAGGTTGCAGAATACAAAATCGACATGCGAAAAATGAATTGCGTTTCTACACATTAACAATAACCAATCTGAAAAGAAGTTTAGAAAATAATTACATTTATACTAGCATCGAAAAATAAATAAACACTTAGGAATAAACCTAACCAAGAAGGTAAAGACATCTACACTGCAAACCACAAAACATTGCTGAAAGAAATTAAAGACACAAATAAATGGAAAGACATCTGTATTCATAGATTGGAAGAATTAATATTGTTAAGATGGCCCTACTACCCAAAAGGATCTACAGATTCAACACAATTCCTATCAAAATCCCAACAACATGTTTTGCAGAAACAGAAAAATGCATCCTAAAATTTATATGGAATTTCAAAGGACCCCAAATGACAAAAACAATCTAGAGAAAGAAGAACGAAGTTGAAGGACTCACATTTCCTGATTTCAAAACACATTACAAAGCTACAGTAATCAAAACAGTATGGTACTGGCATAAAGACAGAAAAGTAGACCAATGGAATACAAGAGAGAGAGCCCAGAATTAACCCCTTGCATATATATGGTCTAACGATTTTTCACAAGGGTGCTAAGAACACTCAGTGAGGAAAGAATAGTCTCTTCAACAAGTGGTGTTGAAAAAATTGAATATCCATATGCCAAAGAATGAAGTTGGATCCTTATGCCATATACAAAATTTCACTCAAAATGGAATAAAGGGGGCCGAGCGCGGTGGCTCACGCCTGTAATCCTAGCACTCTGGGAGGCTGAGGCGGGTGGATCGTTCTGAGCTCAGGAGTTTGAGACCAGCCTGAGCAAGAGCGAGACCCCGTCTCTACCAAAAATACAAAGAAATTAATTGGACAGCTAAAAATATACAGAAAAAAAAAATTAGCCGGGCATGGTGGCGCATGCCTGTAGTCCCAGCTACTCG
>RJWJ010038657.1:0-14876 GCA_004363605.1 Indri indri
AAAAAGAACAATTCCAAAGAGATGTATAAATCATTATTCATTAGAAATTCTAAGAAAGTATCCTTAGAATAGTTATTTAATTTATTTGGATTTAATTAAATTTTATCAAGAGTGATGCTTATTGATAATTTAATTCAATAAGGAGATTAATGAAATATTTTTCTGCTGCAATTATGAGATGTTATCAAGAGAGAACTAATATTATAAATCACTGATTTACATATTATCTGAAATTATATGACATTATAATATGAAATACCTCTCTCCACAAAGAAGCAAGAAATATCTCTAAGGATGCATAAGGATAGACATGCACAATCTGAAATGACCATAGTTAAAACCAAATAACCAACATATACATTTTGATTGTAATGTAAAGGAGAGTGAAACAATCAACTTTCTTATCCTGTGCATTGTACTTAAATGAATACTGCTAAATATTAAATTATTTCCTGTGCCAAGGATGTATTGAGATTAATTATCTTTCATTATCCACTCTAAGATGAAGTCATACTTTCCTGTTATGTGTTTATTTTAAAGTTTATAAGCGTTCTTATTAAAAAAGCAAATATTTATTATTGACTTACTATTTCAGACTTTCAAAAATTTTGTGACCAAATTTTACCTTTCAATATTTTTGATATTCCATCTCAAAGTTGATAAGTATACTATCAATGTTAAATATTGAGCAAGGCAGGATCAGGATCCTGATGGCCTATAGTACATTATTAGGTATGTTTTTTTAAGGTTCATATAAATTCATTAAATCAAAAATATCTTCTGCAGATGACTATGCAAAAAGTTATGCATCAATTGAATTGAATAATTATCTAATGCACATTTCTCCATCTTGTCAACAAGGATATCATAATACACTTTAAAACCTATTGTCTTCCTAAATTTGTCATCAATGTTTAATAGCTTTCAGTAGATAGATCCTTAACTTCTTTAATTAAGTTTACTCCTAAGTATTTTATTCTTTTGATGATACTGTAAAGACATTTTTTTTGTAAATTTCTTTTTAAGAGTTCACTGTTAGTGTTTGGAAACATGAATTTTGTATGTTGATTTTGTATCCAAATACTTTATTGAATTTATAGGCTAGTTCAAACAGCTTTTCTTTTTTTCTTTTTTTTTTTTGGTGGAATCTCTAGGGTTTTCTAAACATAAGATCATATTGTCAGCAAGCAGAGACAATTTCACTTCCTTCTGCCCAATTTGAATGCCTTTTATTTCTTTTTCTTATTGAATTGCTTTTGCTAGAACTTCCATTACTATGTGAAATAGAAGTGACAAGAGGGAGCATCCTTGTTTTATTCCTGATTGTAGAGGAAAATCTGTCAACTTTTCACCTTTGAGTATGTTAGCTGTGAAGTTGCCATATATGGTCTTTGTTGTATTGAGGTATATTCCTCATATACCTAACATATTGAGAGTTTTTATCATGAAAGAATGTTGAATTTTGTCAAATCTAGATATTGGAAATTATAAAACATTGAGGAAAAATTGAAGAAGACCCAAATGAAAAGACATCCCTCATTCATAGATTGAAAAAAGTAATACCGTTATAATGTCCATACCACCCAAAGCTATCTACAGATTCAACGCAATCCCTACCAACACCCCAATGTCATTTTTCACAGAAATAAGAAAGAACTGCCCTAAAATTCATATGAAACCAAAAGGACCCTCAATAGTCAAAACTGTCTTAATGAAAAAGAATGAAGCCAGAGACATCACACTATCTAATTGCAAAATATATGACAAAGCTATAGTAATATGTGGTATATGCAGCATGGTACTGTCATAAACACAGACACATTGACCAATGGAATAGAATAGAGATCTGAGAAATAATCCCATACATTTATAGTCAATATATTTTTGATAAAGTTACCAGGATCCCCTTATGGGGAAAAGAGAGTATATTCAATAAATGATACTGGAAAAACTAGATATCTATGTGCAGAAGAATAAAATTGGACCCCTACTCATACAATATACAGAAATGAACCCAAAATGGATTAAAGGCTTAAATGCAATGTGTGAAACTGTAAAACATCATTTTGTGGTACATGGCTGTATATAAAAAATGCTTAACATCACTGATCACCAAGGAAAGGCAAATTAAAACCACAATGAGATATCACCTTACACTTGTTAGGATGATTATCATCAAAAAGATAAAATATATGTGTTGATAAGGATGTGCAGAAAAGGAACACTTATACACTGTTGGTGGGAATGTACATTATCACAACCACTATGGAAAAATATGGAGGTTCTTCCATATTTTATTGATACATATGTTTAGAAAGTAGATATTCATCATTTTCATGCATTTTTAAATCATTTTTTATATTTATCCTCATTTTTCAAAAACTTATCTAAAGTACATAGAGAGATCTTTGTCAAAGATCGGTTGGTTGTAGGTATATGGTTTTATTTCTGAGTTCTCTATTCTCTTTCATTGATCTATGTGTCTACTTTTGTACAGTACCATGTACTTTGGGTTATGATAGCATCATATTATAATTTGAAGTAGGGTAATGTGATGCCTCTAGATTTGTTCTTTTTGCTTATGATTCCTTTGGCTAGTCAGGCTCTATTTTAGTTCCATATGAAATTTAGGATGACTTTTTTCTAATTCTGTGAAAAATGGCATTGGTATTTAGATGGAAATTGCATTGAATCTGTAAATCACTTTGGGCAGTATGGATATTTTGACAATATTGGTTCTTCCAATTCATGAGCATGGGATGTGCTGAGAAAACTGGAAAGCCACATGCAGAAGAATAAAAGTGTATTTCTGTCTCTCGCCAAACACAAAATTAACTTAAGATGGATTAAAGACTTAAAATAAGACCCGACACCATAAAAATTGTAGAAGATAAGTTATGAAAAACCGTTCTGGATGTTGGTTTAGGCAAAGCATTTATGACTAAGATCCCAAAAGCAAATACAACAAAAATAAATAAATGGGAATTATTTACACTAAAAAGTTCTGCACAGCAAAAGAAATAGTCAACAGAATAAATAGACAACCTACAAAATGGGAGAAGACATTCCCAAACTGTATATCTGACAAAGGACTAATACCCAGAATCTATAAGGGACTTAGACAAATTCGTGAGGAAAAAAGCCAAATAACTCTATTAAAAAGTGAGGAAAAGACATAAACAAACTTTTTAGAAGAAGATATACAAATGGCCAAAAAACATGAAAAAATGCTCAATATCACTAAACATCAGGGAAATGCAAATTAAAGCCACCTTAACTCTGTCAGAATGACAATTATTAAAATGTCAAAAAACAATAGATGTATTTTGGCTTGTCGTGGGTCTGTCCACTGGTGCTGGGTCTGGACCAAGGTGACAGGAATGGGAAGGTGTGAGAGGAGTAATCATACCTGCCACACGGAGGAGGGTCTGAGGCTCAGCAGCACTACCAAGAGTGACCTAGGCAGGCCTGGGCTAGGGAATGACACTTCAGGGTACCCAAACTTCCCACAGGGTCCAATGACAGCAGATACACTGGGGGACTTGCCTCAGAGACAGGGTCTTGCTATGTTGACCAGGCTGGTCTCAAACTCCTGTCCTCAAGGAATCCTCCCTACTTGCCTCCCAAAGTGCTGGGGTAACAGGCATGAGCCATTGTGCTCTGTCTTACTCAGGTCTTAACGGTCTCCATTTGGCTGCAGAGTGGAGAACAGACTCTTGGGTAAAGGAGAAGGAACATGACCAGGGAGGAGGTTACTGAAGAAGTCGAGGGCAATGGCTTCTCTTGCAAGAATGGGGTCTACTTGATGAAGCTTAAAGGCTCCTGTATCATGATGTGATCCTGGAGAACTTTGCGCTGATGACCTCACTGGGTTGTTGGTGTGGAACAGGAGATGAGTAAGCACCTTCTGAAAAACTTATTGCTCTAGAAAGAGTGTCACATGTCAGGATTCCTAGTTCAAGCCTGTCTCCCCAGAAGGCCTAACCCTGTGAGGTGTCTGGGCTGATCTTAAATGATATTTTGAATATGGCTTGGAGTCAGGGAACATGTCCTGGGCAGAAGCCATACACATGTGGGCATTTGGGAAACAAATCTGTTTCAGTACAAATCTTCACCAGCACCAGTAGCAGCACATTGGAGAGAAACCCTTAAAAAAAGGTTATGGAAATAGCCTTGTTTGTGAAGAACTACAGATTTGGTGTGTCAGAGAAGCCTTTTACTTGTGGGAGGTTGACAAGGACTTCTCCAGGAACTCAAGTCTTCTCCAGCACAAGGCCACTGTTAATGGGAAGAAACCACACAACTGCACTGCTTGTGGGAATGCTGTTCGCAGTGGGAAAAGTCATTACAGTTGGTGTAAATGCAAGAAAGCCTTCAACCACATATACACACATGTTCAGTATCAGAGGGGCCACAAAGGAAAAAGGACTTACAAGTGCAGTGAATATGGGAAACCTTCGCTCAAAGGTTTAACCTCTTTCAGCATCAGAAAGTCCACACTGGAGAAAGGCTTTATGAATGCAATGAATGTAGAAAATTCTTCACCCACATCTCCAGTGTCATTCAACACCAGAAAATTTACAACTTCTAATTAGAAGTTGATAATACTTGTGAAGAGGTTATAGTCCATCCCATTTTCACATTAGTCTCCCCGCCAATGTTTTACATTAGATAGAACATGTTTTGATTTTTTTTTCAAATACTGCTTATTCTACCTGAATAAATGTGGTCTTCTTTGTTCACTGTAATACTAATGGATATAAAATACATTATACATTTTAGCATATGTGTTGATTCAATAAAATATTTGTAAATTTGTGTTTTAAATTCACAGTTTTCTATAAATTTAAATAACATGATTAAATTGTAGCTTAATCTATTTAATGTTCTCAGTTCCCTAGCAGACAATGTATTAGCTCATGCAACGATGAGAATATTTTACAAAATTTATTTTCCCGTCAATTTCCAACATTTCCCTCTTGCAATTCTCGGGAGATTACAGGTAGTATTTGGACACCTTAAATATACTTCTTTTTCCTGTGTTTTCTCAAATGACTTCATATAAAATTAAATATGATATAGAAATGCACCCTAACCCACCAAATAACCCATTCAGTCTGTCAAAACAAGTACTTTGAAAAACAAAGTCACCTGCTGTATTACAAACCTAAAAAAAATGGCCACCAGAATGTGTAGTCAAAAAGGAAAGAAAAATAAATATTAAACTATGTGTACTGTGATGAAATATGAAATGAAGCAAATGGAAAATAAAGATGATTGAAGGGGTTTTTTTAAAATTTAATTTCCGAGCTTAAAAGTGTACCTGAATATAGGTCAATTGCATTTTGGGGTTTGTAACTGAAATTGTAAATTATATAAAAATTATAGAAAACCTTGAGGCAGCTTAATTTTGTCAAATAGCCCACTGAATTGTTAGGGTTAATTACTTATTTAATACATTATGATCAAAAGTTTTCTATCCACCTGAGCATTCCTGAAAGTAAGGATGCTATTTGCTTTGTAGTGCATAGTCAAAGAACTTCACATAACTGAGATCTCATAGCCAGAATGAATAATAATTCTGAAAAAAAAAGAGTATTTATTGATTCATGTACTATGTTGAGATTGGAGGCTAGGATTTTATTACATTTAATAGCTCTTTTAGCCCCAAAATAATAACTTCTAGTAATATGAGTACAATATATTAATAATCATGATCAACTGATACTACCAGGAGGAATATCCCCACGGGGGACAAACTGTACTGTGCCTCCCCACCAAGATCTGCCTCCTGGTGTTCATGTCTTTGTGTAATCCCCTCTTCATTAGGGTGGGCAGGATCTGTGCTTTGTCCGTCACCCAATACACCATGGCAAAGGTAATGGGATGTCACTGCTGTGATTACACTACATTATTTAAAGCTCTGTCTCGCTGGAAATCTCATTCAAGACACTCTTCTTTGATGGCTGTGAAGAAAATAGTGACCACTTTGGGAAGCTCATGTGGCAAGAAGATAAGAATATTCTGTTGGAATTGAGCATGACCTCCCACTGACAGCAAGAAGTTGGGACCATCAAGTCTACAACCACAAGGGAATAACTTCTGCCAACAAAACCTGGAGTGAACTTGGAAGTGGATTCTTCCCTATGCTCAGATGAGGATGAGAACACAGCCTGGCTTATACATTGTTTGCAGCCTTGTGAGTCAGACAACCCACTCTGGGTGAACCGGGACTTCTGATCAAAAAAAAACTGTGATATAAATGTCTGATATTTAAGGCTACTAGGCTTTTTAAATTTGTTATATAGAAACACATAACTAATAAAACCCTCAAAACTTAATGAAGAGGAGGACACGCAGAGACAAGTATATGGGCAAATGCAGGTTTAAACATAAATGCTGGGATCTTTTCTTCACATTGGTATTAACTGATTAACATTTAAGTGCACATATAGTAACAACATTCATCGTGTGTCGGGCAGATGGGAGCAGGGAGAGGGGATGGGTGTATACAAACCTAATGGGTGTGGTGCGCATTGTCTGGGGGATGGACACGCTTGAAGCTCTGACTCATGTGGGGCAAAGGCAATATACATAACCTAACCATATGTACCCCTGAAATAAAAAAACAAATTTAAAAAAACAAAATCAATGTGAACACCAACAACAAAAAAAGTAGTTAAAAATTAAGTTCATTTAATTTAAATAATCTTGATCAAAACACTTATACTTTGTTCAATTATAAAATGATGGGTTTTGATTAAATAATATTTAATCTCAAAAAAACATGAATGCTGCATACTGGAATAGAGGAAAGATTTAAAAATTTAAGACTTTGGGAAGTTTGGATCTTTATCTTAATTACTCATTTCAAAACATGAAAAGTCACCTAATCCCTGAACCTCAATTTCCTCAGTGTTAAAATGTAAGAATACATATTCTGTTGGATTGTCAGGAATATTGCAAATATCAAATTATAGAAAATACTGTAAAATTGCAATGTATATAATTATTAATTACTTGAAAAAACATTGTCCAACTTTTTAAAAAATCTTCAGAAGCTAACTCCATTACAATATTGTGGTTATACAGAGTAAGATTGGTTCACTCATTTTTGGCAGATTTGGAGTTCTCAAGTGAACAGTTTTTTATTTTAGAATAGTATTTTATTTTGCTGCCTTTCAAAATCTCTTTGGCACCAGTGATGTGAATCCTGCAATTAGTAATAAAAATATGTTGAACTTCTGAAGTATCCATGATTGTGTTAATTTAATTTTTGAATCAATGTTTCAGAAATGCACTCTAGCCTATATTCAGAGGTTCAATATGTTTTAGCTCTTATAAGTAAAAAGGCCTCCTTTGCTATGAAGATTTGAAAATAAAACTTTAGGCTAGTATTCAAAAGACAGCTTTTAACAAGCTGTTAAAGAGAAGGGAAACTCAGGTGTGTGGAATAATGGCATAAGATTAACCACGTCATCTTTTAATATTTAATACTTACAATGAGTACACTGAGACTCCTATCTCAGCTATCATGAGAATGAGCAATTTAGTTGTCTAAAGTTCTTCTTAAAAAACATCACATGAAGGAAATCTAAAAACTAACTAGCAGGCAACTTTGTCTGCTGCCGTTACATTCTTGCTATATTGCTGCTGTTTCTGGTGAAAACAAGTGAAAGCAGATAATGTCCATAACCTAGTGATGCATCTGGTGCTGCTATAATGATCCTGAACAAACATTCACACACAGATTACAGAGGATTCTAGCCTCACTGTTTCTATCCAGTAAACTTTTTCTATCATGCTTTTATGAATTTTGTATTCCTATTCGACCTCTGGGAGGGAAAATTTAATAGGTCAAACTTTTCACAAGCTTTTGTCAATCTGTTCTAAAAATGTCATTATCTCTTTTAAAAATGACAATGATGTTTATATAGTAATTGTACCATGTGTATTCATATTACCATTTTGATACAATTTATCTTCTTTAATAAACTATAAAGACTTTGACATCCAAATTTAATTTGATCTCCTAGTTAGGAGCAAAATATTTATCAAATAATATATATAAACATAAATGACTTTTTGTATGAATAATGCATAATTAAGCTCTGTGATCATAGCTGTAAAAACAGCTTTTCATTGCAAACTCTCAAAGATTGATCTTTATATTGAAGTATTAAGTACTTGTGGAGCATTATAGTTCAGCTTTCTATTGAAATGGTTTCATTGAGAATCATTAGAATGATAGCATTTGCTGGTTTTGTGCTCTGTCATTCCCAATTTGTTTCAAGAAATACTGTTTTCCTTAGATGGTCCAAACTTAATTGACGTAAATAGATTATAGTAAATTACAGAATTGTCTCCTTGCCGTTACTCTTACCTTCTCAAAAATAATTGTCTCTGAGGTAGAGAGATGTACCTCTTGGCAAAGAAACCTCAAGTTGTATGTCTTATAGCTAAGAACCTGCGTCAAAGCTGATATGTGATCTGAAGAAACTGGAACAGGCCTGCTTGAGAAGAAAAAAAGATTAAACTTTACTGAACATGTATAACGGAGGATAGGTAAACGGAAGTGAGTTTATTCAAGCATAAGAAAGAGAAAGCTTGGAGAGACACATCATTAGTGTGGGGTTATACGAAAAAGGTCTTGTACAGTAGTAGTGAATAGTTTTTCTCTCTATTCACTGAATACAGGACAAGAGGGAATAGGTTTAAATTGCAGAAAAGTAAGTACTTCCTGACTATGAGTATCATAAGCCACTAGAATGTGTTATAGTGGGAGGTTACAGTGTCTCTTTCTCTGATTGAAAAAAAAATCTTTTATAAAAATCATCCTCCAATAATTTAGGCACTATCCTAGTTAAAAGCACTAATAATCTTATATTAACTTATGGCCCTATTTAATCCAATCCCAAGAGTGAATTATGTAAATGAAAAAGGTTTAAAAGTGTACTTTTTCAAAGTAAAAAGGTATCTAAGATTTTTCATTCAAGAAAGTTCATTAACTTAAAATTCTAAAATATAATAATTTTACTTAATTTTCTTTGCCAAATTGAAGGAAAACATTTCACGAAAGACAGAAAAGTCAAATCTTGCTGAACAACCCACTACTATGGAGGTCATATACTAAAATGCCACTTAAAAAATAGAATTAAATACATTTGTAGTCACTGATACTTGTGACTTTTAATATGGGGATAACCATTTCTTATGCTTTAAGGCATAAAGTAATTGCTGTAAGGGTTAGAGGGGACATTTTTATTTTCATGTACAAACATTCTAACATTTGTTATTTGACATCTGTGATTGTATTCCTTATTTGTTTATGCTATTTCTTCTTCTTCACAGCACCACACTCTGGCCTTTGATACTTACTGTGCCCCACAGAGACTGTGCAAACACACTAATGAGGCAACATTTATATATTCCTGTGGAAATCCAGTAAAAGATCATAATGTAGCCATTTTACCTTTAAGAAAGTTGAAACCAGATACCTAAATTAAACATTATGCTTAGATAAAACATTTTAGAACATAAATTTCATATTGATTCATATGAAAAATAAAATGTCATTATAGCAGCTTATTCTAGGAGATAATCAGAAATTCTTATGGCATATATGTTGCAAGCATTAATCAGTTCATTCTGTGGCTAAGGAGAATGGGAAGTTGTTTTCCACTTTGAAGGAGTGTTTCTAGTACAGATAGCATGGAAGAGAAGAGTTCTGAGGAGAAAATGATCATATAGAAGAAACCAAGGCAATATTTCAAAGTCTCATTTTCGATGACTAGAGGGATACGAATCTGAACATCAAAGTAGACTCATGATTGAAACAAATAAAAAGCAGTGAGAAATAGGAATAATTGCATGCATTATTTTTACCTTCAGAAGAATTCAGAGCTATAATCAAGATAACAGAAAATAAAAAATAAATTGTTCTATGTTCTTCTTAGACAGAGGCTTAAAGAAAATCATTCTTTAATGTCCCTCCAAACTCTGCCATTTTTAAAAATAAATGTGTTTCCCCTGCTTGTAGCAGAGTAAATTCCTGTTTCATTCAGGAAAGGTCACTTAGAAATGAACATCTAGAGATTCAGCATCTCCACTGTTTAGTTTCAAGTCTTAATGCTTACATTCCCGACCATTTCATCAGCAACTTCAGTCTCTGTACTAGTCCCATTCTATAAGTTGTATGTCTTGCCAAATGGAAAGCTGCAACAAGGTATGTGATGAGAGATTAATGAATTATAGGAGAGAAGAACAAGACATAGTATTTTTATCTGCCTAAACCACTGGCATGCCTGTAAACCATCCACATCAAGCATACTATTCTTTCATTCCACCCTTATGTACTTTATTTCACCTGTTTATTGTATCATCCCTTGTAGGCTCTGAGTTCGCTAAGGGAAAGATCATATCTCAAAGGCATTAGTATTCACAGGTCTGAAAACAGTGTTGAACACAGCAAACTATAAATAAAATGTTTGCATAATAAATACATAAATGAATTAACATGTTGGATCAATTTCATACTCATGTCTCCATCCCCAAAAATAGCAATACTATTCCCTATGAAACAAGTCTATTTCTAAGTCCAGTAAAACATTATTCGGTTGTTCTGTCAGTATCCATGAGAGATGAGGGATTGGTTCGAGGAGCCCTGGGGACACCAAAATCCATGAATGTTCAAGTTCTTATGTAAAATGGCATAGTATTTACATATAACCTACCACCATCTTGCCATATATTTTAAATACTCTCTAGATTACTTATATTATTATAGTTATATTAAGTATGAAATGTTCAATTTCCTTAAGAACTAAGTTTGACAGTTGATATCTCTGACATTTCACTTGGACACTTCTTGTTTTATTTTTGTGAAGGTACAGCCTCAGTCTTGCAAATACACATTTTGGCTTATGATTATCTTTCAAATTTCTTTTAGAACAATTTTTGTGAAACTATGGATAAGTCAAAAATTTGTGTTATTTTCGAATATGAGTTCTGTCGTGGAACCAATGCAGTGCAGACAGCTTGAAATATCAATTAAGCATTTGGGAAGGATGTGGCTAATGAACACACAGTACATCAATGGTTTGAGAAGTTCTGTTCTGGTGATTTTAATTTTGAAAATGAGCCATGTGGGTGACCTGAGACCACAGTGGACAATAATGAGCTGAAAGCTATAATAAAAGCGAATCCATCTCAACCTATGTGTGAATCAGCAGCAAGGATTGATGTTACTATTCCAACGATATTGGACCATTTAAAAGAAATCAGCAAGGTAAAGAAGCTGGATAGATGAGTACTACGTGAATTTAACAGGTGTCAGAAGAGAAATTGTCTCAAAGCTTGCCTTTCTTTGCTGTCACGACATAAAGGTGAACCATTTCTACACCATATTGTTACATGTGATGAAAAATGGATTCTTTTTGACAGTTGCAAGCCTTTGGCACAATGATTGGGTAAAGATGAAGTGCTGAAATAAAATCCAAAACTGAATATTCATCACAAAAAAGTTAATGGTGTCCGTTTGGTTGTCCAGCACTGGTATTATCCACTACAGCCTCATTAAACCTGGTCAGTAGATTACAGTGGATGTCTACTGCAACCATTTGGATGAAATGATGAGGACACTTGTGATTAAGCTGCCAAGATTGGTCAATAGAGACAGGGTAATCCTCTTGCAATACAACATTTGACCACATGTCTTACAAACAACAGACAGTGCTGCTCAAATTATAAAGGCTCAACTTGGAAACTCTTTGTCATCCACCATATTCACCAGACCTTTCACCAACTGACTGGCACTTTTTCTAGGCTTTGGACCACTTCTTGCAAGGAAAAATATTCAATTCTCAACAAGCTGTGGAAAATGTCTTTCACAATTTCATAGCCACTCGCTCTCCAGGCTTCGTTGTTGGCATAAACAAGCTACTATTAACATGGCAAAACTGTGTCAGTAGTTTAGGTGCATACTTTGATTAATTGTACTGCTTCTTGTTTGAAATATAATAAACTACACTTTTGATTCAAAATGGGACATTTCATATTTAATGACCATAGTACCTAATACAATGTAAATGCTCTGTAAACAGTTAATTATACTGTACTTTTTAATTTATACATTTTTTTCATTTTTGTATTGTTATCTTTCTTTTTTTCTGAATAGTTTCAACCTCTGGTTGGTTGAATCCCAGGATGTGGCACACACAAATATGGAGGACTGAATATAGTGGTTTATGCTACCTAAACATTTCAACCTGATTGCTAACTTGATTTTCTGCTTGGATATTTTTTAAAATTTGAGATGTCATATTACCCTGTAAAATCTGTTTTCAACTCCCATACAGAAAGAAAATCAAGTGTTAAAGCTCTGAAGTAGGTCTGAAATTCTTTGAACCAGCAAGAATCCAGGAAGTCTTTGAACCTTTATATCAAAGCCAGAGTAAAAAAATAGCATCCTTTTATGTGGGAAAATCCTCAATTCTAGAAAAAATGGTCCCAATTACTATAGTGTACAACTTGACACATTCATAGATGGATGATTCTAGAGGGTTATTCAAAAAGAATAGCAAAAGCAAACCGTATTGAGATTCTAGCACATATGAAATTTATTCGACCAAGAAAGTTTTATATAAATATTTTTTACTAAGTCATCTCTGATGTTACATAATACATTTTAATACTCTCAGAAATCATATTATATTGTGTTGTGACTAATTTATTATCTAGAATGTGTGTATTGGCTTATAGTTAGCAATTTCACTCATTGGAAACTTTTAAAGGATATTACCATTTTAACTTAGTAACTAATATAGTAGCACTCCTAAAAATCCCAATATTGTGACTAAAATATTTAAACCAATACTATATATTTTTACAATGCATGACTTAGACTATCTAAAGAATAAAAGCTGTATTTTTTTCCAAACATGAAATGTAGGCAGCACGTTTCTAATTATTTTTTAATGCTAACAAAAATAGAGATACTTTGTGGTATATGATTTTGTGGTCAATATAATTAAAATATATTCTTTGTAATATGTATCAATTGGAAAAGTTCTTTCCTTTGAAACAATAATACTAGAAAGAGATGTCTTCAAATAACATCAGGAATAATTACTGAAAGATTTAGTATGAGATGATTCAGCAATAAATTGGGAGTAGATTTCTTCCTATTTAGGTCTACCTAAAGGTTATCTGCCTTATAGTGGCTAGCGCTACTTTTTTTTAATTCTAGTAAGCACCACATGCATAATATGTCCTACGATATGTTGTGAAAAAATTTTACCAGTTTCTGCTATTTCTTCATATTCCTAACACGTGTTTTCTTAATTTCTTATTCTCTAGATCCTATGGAATAAAATAGTAATTGTGAAAACAAAGTGCATATCTAATGAGAAAATATGCAGGTATTTCAGAGTAGTATAGAAAACAAAATGGTTTTACACTGTCTAGGAAATGTTATTTCTAATCTGAGAGTTCTCATTGCTGTTATTATTATTGAGTAGTTTTATACCTATTGGGAAATCTAAATTATTTTTGTATGATCTCGAGTTTTGATTAGTATAACATAAACTAAACTGGATTATTTTATCATCATTTTTTCCTCCTACAACCAAAAGTCTAAGCTGCGGTCATCAAAGAACCAGTGTGTATTAATAGAGTACATCTGTTAGTGTTGAAAAAGGCATATGTCAGATGAAATGTCTGGCATCATGTAGATAAGCCCTGATGTAAAGGGAACTATCAAGGACAAGGACAAACCAGTTAATATTTAAAATGTTTAAAGTCAATTTTGAATAAAGGAGAAGGAAGAAGATAATAAAAGTATCAAAAGGAAGTGAAATTAATTCATACAATGAAATGAAGCAAAGGAAGAATGATATGTACCAAATGTTTAAAAGACTAAACCAAACAAATGGTATTTTATATATTTGGGCATTACATAAAAGTGAGAATAGATTAAAAAGCGCACACAGGGTACATTGAACTGTCAGAAACCTTCAGACACTTTTCATTATTTTTTTCAAATGAAAAGGTTATACTGAGTATATTTTTTCAACTATCTTGTTGCCACATATAGCAATGTTATGGAGTATTTCATGGGAATGACTTTCCGTACAGTAGAGAAGACAGAGATGCTGTCCATAACTAGTAATACCGGAATAGCCAGGAAAAGCCCAACAACGCAAAACATATGGATGACAATTTTCAGCATCCTGCACTTTTTTTATTACTGTGCTTCTGATCCACTTCAAGTCAGTTTATCTCACTGATAACAGCAGCAGCCACTGGAATGGCCTCTCTAGTTTAAGAAAGTTTCCGTAAGTGATAATTCATTTGTATAAATGAATATCCAGTATGGTATTTCACTTACCCAAGTCTGTGTGAAATATATACAAATCTTCAAGCTACAGGGATTAGTATCCAGAATCTTACACTGCCAAAATCGTAGAGGTTTTAGGAAGTACCATAAATATCTAGAAGTTTATACTCTTCACTCTCTGAATTCAGAGGAAGTTGATAGATAGAGTTAGAGGTTAAATTACCTGATAAAGTTTATATTTGTAGTCAGGGAAAAATTCAGAATAAATCAAATGGCTTTTTACTACAAAACCTGGTGCTTTCCCATCACACGATACTGCTTTGATTTGTATATTAAATATAGTATGATTAACATTTTAATAATATCTCCATTATTTATCTATTCCAAATAAATCATATTCAATATTTTCCTTTTATTTGAAAGAATATTTAATTTCTACAAAAATACATGCAAAGTTAACATACTTCAGAATTATCCTATTGATGGTTGCTCAGTATTTTATAATGAATAAAATAGTATTATGCCAATTTTATAATTGTGC
>RJWJ010038658.1:0-14876 GCA_004363605.1 Indri indri
TCCCCTACGACTATGTGATCGATATTGCCAAGACCCTGAAGCACCGGCCAGGCCAACGGTGTCACCCGCTGCCAGATGCCCTTTCCTCCCTGTCCCTCTCGAGCACTCCCCACACCATCTCCTGCCTTCGCTGTGTTTTGCATCCAGCAGGCAGTATCTGCAGCCCTTCTTTGGAGGGCTGGACCAACGGGAGCCATGTTTTGGACAGGTGCAAAGAGCCAAAGGTACATCCG
Organism: Indri indri; assembly: GCA_004363605.1. NCBI lineage: Eukaryota > Metazoa > Chordata > Mammalia > Primates > Indriidae > Indri > Indri indri. The sequence goes on from RJWJ010038658.1 coordinate 234, forward strand.
CCTAGGGCGGGCGGCCTTAATGAATGACTCTCAGGCATGGGCGTGTGAAAGTCCGGCCCTCCCACCTCGGATTGGGGCGGCTTTGAGGTATAACTCACACTCCTGAGCTCCCTGTCAGGATTAGGCTGACACTGCCTTCTGCGGGACTTTGTCCCCCTTGAGCCCTTGCTTGGTTTCCTCCTCTTCCTGTTTCTGCTCCCCCCACTCCCACACTGGTCCCCTCCCTCCCCCCAGCACTTCCTCAGTAAATCACGGGCACACAACTCCTTGTCTCGGAATTCTACCGAATCTCACCTGAGACCGCTAGGCTCCTCGATGTCCCAATCTCCTCCTCCTTCATACGAAGATGACGATAGCACCTACCTCACAGGGTTGCTGGGATGATTAATGAGCCAGCATATACGCACAGCTTAGAACGATCTCTGCCAATCGCTTATGAATGTTGGTTAAAATTATTCTCTCGTGATAGATGATGATACAAATCAAAATAAAGCCATTCTACTTCCCGGTCAAGTTCTATTTTCTGAAGGAAGTACGCATGCATTGAAACTTTGGAGATGTCTATGTATTAGAGCTCAGTACCATATTCTTTTGTTCTCCAAGGTTATTCTCGCACGGCATGGAGGTACAAGGAAGCAGAACCCAGTAATAAACCCACCCTAAATGGCGGGCGTGTTGATGGGTGGCGAAACCAACAGACCGTGGTGCCACGTCTCAGACACCTCAGTCATCCTAATGAGGCGTTACGATTGACCCAGCTGCAGCCCATCTGTGAAAGGCGCAGGCCATAGTGAGCGTAGCCCTCATGGCCCATTTGTTGCTTCCATATTGACACGGCCTGGGCTTCCTGTCTTTGCTGCAAAAACAGGCTTCTCCTTCCAAATTTCTCCATTTGTTGTCAACAATACCACCATCTTTCTAATCCCTCAAGATTATAAGCTTAGAAGACTTTATTTCCAACTTTATTCCCCAAAACCAATCTATCACCACGTTTTTGCCTATTATTTTTTTTTCATGAGGTTCAGCAAATCTTTTCCTTTCCAAAGCTGCCACTGTCACAGGAGCCCTAATACTTCCTGGGTGGGGATTCCCGCTGCTGACTTGTTCTGGTACCTTCTTGTCTCTTCTGTTTTTAAATCTCTGTCGCTATAGCTGGTAGAATATTCTTTAACACTTTTCAACACTTTTCACTTTTCTGTAGCCAAAGAGCATGTGTTACCTACTCCAAGAACTTAACGAGCAAGTGTATAGTACTACGTGCTAGGTATCGTTCTAAGTGCTTTAAAAATATTAATAACCCTCAGAGGTAGGCACTATTATTGGCTCAGTTTTACATATGAGGAAACAGAGAGACATAACTTTCCTGAGATTGTACAGCTATTCAACGTCAGATCCAGGGCTCAAAGCCTCAGCGGTCGGGCTTCAGGGTCTGTGCACTTACCAGCAATGAAACAGCTCCGACACCGCCTCTCACTCGGGGTTAGTTGTCACCGTCATCGCCTTTATCACTGCTATCATCCCAAACCCTCCACTTCAAGTTGCTCCCATTTCTGAGTTTCCGTGTGGAATTCTGCAGGCAGAATGGGACAAGAAACATTCCGTGAACAGTAAGAAGATGGTTTGCTTGGAAGATTTAAACAGGGAAGTCGTGGGAGAGAACGTTGGGGTGAGGGTAAGTGATCTCTTTGGGAACGGTCAGGCTACGATGACAGGCTGATCTGCTCATGACACCCAAACCGGTGAACATATCTATCACTGCTCTCAGAATGTTAATAATCTCAGTTTTTAAAGGCTTCTACCTTGAGATTTGTTCTTAAAGCACTTGGCCAGAGCCTATTTATGGTTTTATTAAGTCCTTTCCCCATGGACCAAAAACCAACCTCAGAAAGGAGTCCAGGTGTAACTCTCTTATACTCTTGTGAGTTCCTTACACCTCCAAGATTCTTCCTCATTGGCTGGGGCAGAAATTATCTCTCTTTACGAAAATATTAATTCCAAATTTGCAATGCCATTTCTTCCATTTCTTTTCCAAGATGCCAACAGGGACCTCATACAAGTAGGACACTAGTGGCCAACCTAATGTCCCAGAGACCCACCAAGGGTGATGTGTACATTGAGATACACTTATGACTCCACTACACTTAAATATATTTTTTAATTTTAAAGATTTTGATAATTATAGTAATTCTTTAATTCTCACAATATTGAGGTATATTTCATATTCAGAAGGTCTGTCTAGGTTCCTATTGAACTTCAAACAAACTGTAAATTTGGTTGTGGTCATGGATCTTTAGTAATTTGCCAGTGTTTGCCATAACTCTCCCCTGGTAAATTTTTAAAGGAGTAGCTTAAATGAGCATTAACATCTTCCTTAGAAACACATTAATAGCTGCCAAATCTTTGAGCCAAAATGGAATTAGTAGGAGTGGTTTCGGTAAACAATTACTGGGTGAGGTGCCAAAAGTAGACAATGTAAGATGTCCCAAAAGCTTTGCAATGTAACTATTAAACTGGAGAAAATAAATGAAAGATGCTTCAAAAATATGTTGTTCAGTCACCATCTGGAATGGCTTAATATAGTAAAATACAAAAACAATACCACGGAAAACATCTTATTGTATTTCTTCAAAATAAGTCATTTATAGAACCCTATATTCAGAGACGATTGTGGTTATTTGGTTGGGGTGAACGTAAGGTTTTAAATTATCGTTTTCATTTTAAGCCCAAAGGGAGGTGACAGAGAATAAAGTTAGACATTAATTCCTTTAAAATTTTCCCTTGGGAGAATATAGCAACAATGTTTATCCCTGAATATCATCATGGCTCCCCCAGTTGGATCAACTTGACATATGACAAAATCATTGGCAGCAGATGAATTGGTGACGTGAGATCAAAGCACAAACCTTAAAATCAGGTTTTCTTGGCCAAAATTTTTGTGAGGTTTAAATACTGCTTGTAATAATGTCTCAAGGTTCAAAGTACAATGGTGGAGATTTTATCATCTTATACGAGGTTCTGCTCCCGGCTGGAATCTTAACTCTAGCAGGAAGATATGGTCCACCCCACCCCAGGTATCTATATTAAATAATTCCTAGAGAGGATTTTCAACAGAAGATTAGTTAAGAAGGCCAACATCTACTTTAAAGCATCAACACTATATAAAGTTTGCCATACATTAATTTGAGCATCCATAATCATTATTTATATAAGCGTAAATTTATACCAACTCTCATTTTAGAGGGGCTGTAATACAACATTATTAAAATGTAAATAAATGTAGAAAAATTTCTAAATAAATGTAGAAAAATTAATAAAAGAAAATTAAGGTTAGGAAAATATTTGAAATCAGGGGCAAGGTTAATACATTAAAATACAGTGCAGTTGCTAGAAATTGGTAACAAAATTGGCACTAAGCTTCCTAGCTGCCAAAGCAAAGAGAAAAATACCCTGATATGTATGTAAGATGCACAGAATCTATAAGCCTAAAAACAGATCAGTTTTTCACTGAAACCATGTCTTTCTTGGTATTAAGACCTGAAAGGAATTTCATCTGTAATTCTTCATGAAAGGAAGCCTGGTCAAAGTCAGCTTTATTCATTGAACCTCCCTCAACAGCTCGGTAATAATACTTTTCCTTCTTCAAACTTTTAATATGTTCCTTTGTTTTTTTATTTCAAAAATATTTATGTAGTGCCTACTATGTATCTGGAATTTGTGTGAAATACTGGGAAATACAATGGAATGCAGAACAGACCCAATCTTGACATTATGGAGTTTATAGTCTGGTGAGTCAGAGAGAGATGAATTTCTTTTCAAATCACATAAATAAATATATATAATTACTATATATATAATGTGTATACATATGTCTATGTCTCTATAGTACAATTATGAATATATACCATTACAAACTATGATCAGTGCCAACAAGGAAAACTATAATTTACTATGAAAACAAGCGGCTTGATATACCCTGAGAAGTCAGAGAAGGACTTCCTAAGGAAATGAAGTTTGCACTTAGAACCGAAGGAGGAATAGGTACTATCTCATTTAATACTACATTTTGTTATATACATTTTTTCCTTTTGTGTAAGTGGAAGGGAAACTGGTCTTGTCTTCCAAATTTTCCTTGTGGATGCTGAGCTGCGTAAGTACAGATCACATCTCCTTTGGTATCTCCCGTCCTGCCTCAACCATGTCAGGGGGGATGTAGTATCAATAAACCCTCGATTCAGTCAACTGCATTCGTACGGGAATAGAATATGGTTGAACACTACCACCACCAAAAATGCTCAGCAAGAACATACAGCTCCCTTTAGCCTCAACTCTTAGTCCTTTGAACTAACGAATGTTTTAATTGACAGGAAATTCGAATACATCTTCCAAGCACTTTATTTTTATTACAAGTTTTGGGGGAGATCGGAGTTCCCCTGGAGAGAAATTCAACCTGGAGAGCTGGAAAAGCCCGTGCTTTGTTACAACCTGGGGATTTCCCTTCAGACGCTGTTTTTCTTCTGCTCTCGGTAACTGATACTTCAATATTCCCTCTGCGGCAGAGAACCCGGCCAGCACCTGCAGACCTCTACTCTTGCTCCTGCCGTAGTACATTGTAATTATTCACAAATGCCACCAAATTGTTCTAACATGCCACTGAGGTCGCCGAATCAATCTCGATTTCTCTCCTCCCCATCTCTCCTTTTCCTCCTCCTTCTTACCTTCTTTCTCTCCTTTCTCTTTTTTCTTCCTTCCCCTAACACTTTCTCTTTCTACCCCCACTGGTTCCCCTTCACAGGATGCAAAAACATGCAACCTGACGGTCAGAGGCTGCGACGCGACTCGAAGCCTCTTGAGGGCAGAGACTATGTACTTGGTCACTTACCCCAGTCTCTCTGCTCCCGAGACTGGAGCTTTTCCTGCCTGGAGCTACAGGAGATGGGGCTTGGCCTTGGAGGGGACCTACATGTTTTGGGGTGGGGGGACCAAGGTATGGAGCAAGGAAAGAAGGGCTGGCAGAACAGAAAGGGACCGTCACCCTGTCTTACACAGAGGAGAAGCAAATAGCAAGGGAAGGTATAAATAATGAAACCCATGGGAGTGGGCAGAGAGCAAGGCTGGGACCCAAAGAGAAGACCTTCAATGGAGAATGGGCAAGACAGAGTTAGGTCAAAAGACAGGATTTAAAGAAATTCCCAGAGCCAAGGACGTAAAAGAGAAAGCTTAGTCCTGGGCTGAGCCAAAGGGAGGAGTTGCCATTGAAGGTCCTTTGCTTGTTTAGACATCTTGTTGATAGCAAAGTGATAATGGAACGTGGGGATTGACTACAGAGGTGATTCAGAGGACCCTGCTCCTTAAGCCATATGACCTTGGGCAAAGGACAAACCTTCTGTAAGCCTAATCTGTAAAATGGGACAGTAATACTTCTAAGAGTTGTAGTTGTCCAACAAACAGCAGCTCTTCTTATTTCTTCTGCTGCTGTGACTGTTACAGCTCTGTGTAGCACATAGCAGGCACTAACATTTTTCTTGTTGACTGTTGAAGGAATATCTACTCCATGAATGAATAATCAGGGAAGTTTTCCTCATAGGACAAAGTGCAACCAATCGGCACAGACTACAAACATTGGCTGGACATTAAAGAGCTGTCTTTGGCCTCGAGAGTCCCCCTGTGGCCACAGAGCACTGTCTTGTGCTTATTTTCCTGGATGTCCCCTATCACACAATCAGTTTGCTTCATTCTTTGGGAGTTATGATCTGCCAATGGAAACATCAGCTTCCCCTTCCCTCAGGCCTGCAAGCTATGCTGTGGAAAGAAAAACAGGCCTCTTGAACTGTACTCAGATGCAACCTTGATTTGGGGCAGCCAGGAGCTCAGAGGCTGGGCCCCTGTGTGGATTGTCTCTGGGCAAAGACCACACTCCTGGAGACGTGGATTTCTATCCACGGCATGGCAAGAAAACAGTTGCATATCATCTGCGCTCTTTATGGCCCTGACAATGTTGTTGTTACGTCCACCCATGCCCATCTGGATGATTAATGCAAACGAGAAAAAGCCTCAAATAAACTAAACAGAGATGTCAAAATATGAGAAGGGTCAGATCCCATTTGGAATACTGCGTTGAATTTTAGACACTATATTTTAAGAGAATACCCTAAAGTGGTGTCCCCAAGGATAGAACAAGATGAAAAAAGATGACAATTTATGCAACACAGCACATAGATGTGTCGGGCACTGGATAAAAAGCTAAAAAACATATTACAAGCATCGTTCTATGGAATGTTCACTGTGACCCCATAAAAGAGCTAGTATGGTCCCCATGCGACAGCTGGAAACACAGGGAACCATAAATAACTTTTCTAAAGTCACAGCTAGAAAGTTACGGAGATGGGTCACAACCTTAGGGCTGTATCACGTCTAAGTCTCTTCTCTTCAGAATCACAAAGATTTAGACCACGGTTTTCAGGAGGAGCTGGAAGCACTTGAGAATGGTTGGAATACAGAAAAATTGGCCAAAAACAGACATGGTATTTGTCCTCCTCATCTAAAAATAAATTAATTCAAAAAATTTTTGTAAAACCAGTTTTTGTTCTATTTAGCTACAGACTTTGCTCCTAGGATGGAAGTGTCTTGGAAGCAGGTTTGACTTCATAGCAGGAATTCACTCGCAGCCAGAGCTCTCCCACAGAGGAATGTGCAGACTTCCCGGCCCATTCAAGCAGGGGCCCAGTGTTCTCCTGACAAGTGTGTGGTGAAGAGACTCCCTACATCAGTTGACGGCCAGACCCTGGCTTCCAAGATCCCCTCAATGCCAAGATGACACAGTCCCGAATCGACATTTTCCAAGTCTTATCAGGTCCTGAAACACACACAACAGGCCAGCCTTCACGTCGAGCCAGGTCTAAATGAGGACTTTTCTGATTGCAAGTGATAGAGAGACTGACTCAAATTGGCTTAAACAAAAAATAACAAAACTGGAAATAGATAAATCTGCAGGAACATATTGGCTCAAGCCACTGGAAGAGGCCAGAGGCGGATGTGGCTAAAAATACCACTATGAGATGCTCCTGGATCTAGGGGCACAAACTGGGATGTGACATCTTTCTTCTCATCTCCTGCCTCTGCTCCATTGCTGTTGACTGGCTCTCAAACAGGCTCTCCTCTTACAATGGCTTACAATATTGAGATGGCAGCCAGAATTTCCGGGGGATGACATCCTTCCAAGTTCAAAACCAGCAGGAAAACAACAACGAAAAGGTGAGCTGAGTGTGTTTGTGCCAACGTTCCCCACGAGTCCTGTGATTCACCTACATAGAGCGGCTTAGGTTGTGTGTGAGCCTGGAACCTATTGCTACGTGCAGAGAAATAGGATGGTCTGATGGGCTTGGACAGGCCACATGTTAAAGTCCCACAAGCCCACCGAGACAGAAGTAGGGGAAGAGTGGATCTTTTTACTCATTCAACAAACATTACTGAGCACCTACTATGTGAATAAGAGCATTGCACTGAGCACCTACTATGTGAATAGAGCATTGCATTGAGCACCTACTATGTGAATAGAGCATTGCATTGAGCACCATGGAGCATACAAAGATGATTGAAAACTCAAAGCTATTGTACGTGACAAATAAACAGAAGGGAGGTTCGTTTGCAGTGAATGACATTTTAGGAAGTGGCTTAGAATCATCATTCTGCCTTTGTGTAGAAAATCTTATTTTTCTTATATTATGAAATCAGGAGAACCTCTCACTAGTTCTCAACTGGGGCAATTTTACTCCCCAATCCTATCCCTACTCCCACCTCTGGGGGACATTTGACGATGTCTAGAGACATCTTTGGTTGTCACGACCAGAGGAATGCTACTGGTAGGTAGAGAGGCCGGGGCACTGCTAAACCTCCTACAATTCATCCTACAATTCATGTTGCCCTCACAACAAAGACTTATCCAGCCCAAAATGTCACCAGTGCCAAGGTTGAAAAATCCTGCTCTAATTAAAAGCACATAAATTTGCAATGTCCAGAAGCCTCCCTGTTATAGATGAAACTCTCTGGTGCTGTAACACTACAACACAGCTTTAAAAAGGGCACTGCCTGTCCATTCATGGGGGAACAAAAAGTAGAGTACCAGGTCTGAATTCTTTTTCATCCAAAGGCACCGCTAGTAATTGCTCACAGGTGGTCGATCACCTACGCTTTCATTGCTATTAAACCATCCCCAGCTGGAACTCACGCCACATTACCTTCCAGCTTCCAGGCTGATCACGCAACCACCGGTAACCCGGAATCACTAGAAATCCATACCTGCTGGAAACGATCTGGATAGCTAATAAATTGCACAGGGTTTCTGTCAAACACACATCTTTAATTGGTCAAGAGACCTAACTTCATTTCGAAACTATGCGCTTGCATCTCAGATGGGTGTTCCAGATGTCAAGGACCGCGTCCTGCTGATGGTCCAGGAACCACGCCAAAAACATCTGCTGAAAGCTCTCCAAGGAACGGACTTCACACTGTCCTCACCGGGCTAGTTGGCCAGTGGTCATGTTAGGATTCTGACTGAATTTGTGCTGTGCAATCAGATCTCACAGTCCAGCAATTCCGTCAGCCTGTGATGAGGCTGTGCCCGTATGACGTTAGCAAGCTTGAAGCCGACCCACAGACTGAAGGGCGCAACATGAAAGAATGTGATTGGAACTGTATTATTTCAAACCAACTCTGCCACATTTTGAATTTTCTAAATGCTGCTATAATAAACTAATCCACTAACAGACAAAAAAAAAAAAATCACTTCTAGGCTATGTCTATTTAAAACCCCAACGCAATCATTTCATTTGTTCAATTTCGTCAGTGGGGAGACAAATAAAACAAATTTGTTTTTGACCAAATCTGCATTGATTTTGCTTAAATCAGCAGTTCTGGAAGCTTGGCTTCACATTAGCACTATTAAATACTTACGGAGATTTATAAATCCTGGTGCCCGGGCCACCCCCCAGACCAGTTAAATGAGAATTTCTGCAAGGGGAATCGGGTATCAGTATTTTTTAAAGCTCCCCTGGCGATTCTAAAGTGTTTCTGCCACATCTTCACACTTCACACTTTATGTTCTGGCTCTAGCAGTTGACTTAAGGGGGCTTGGACTGTAAGCGCGCCCTGAGCCTCCCCACCAGAGGAGGAGGAAAGAAGAAGGGAGGAAGGAAGCGAGGAAGGGAAAAGGAAATGCCAGACCATGGGCATAGGTTCATTACACTTGGGATTGGGGTTTCATTAACAACAAGGGAGCAGCTGTTCCGTTCTCCTGTGCAACAATAACTCTGCGATGTAAAAGTGGTTTCCTACAGTTTTTGCAATTGGAAAAGAAAATCATAAACACTTCAGATCAGAGAGTGTTGCCCATGCTGGGTAGACAATTTTCTGGAATTACTACCTGTTCGCCCACGCTAATAGAAATATTCGGCGACAGCCACCTGCATGGTGGTAGAGGCCAGGGAAGAGATTTCTGTTTCATGCTAGCTCATTCAGGAAAGCACCAATAACTTCTATCCATTTATGTCAACCCTAAAAATAGACCTTAGCCCTGTGATGGGTCCTAGGTCATCTCTTGGGTCATTGGAGTCAGTAGATACCACCCACCTCCCTGAGCTCGGGTTTTCCTGAAGCAATGGAACATGAAGAGACGGGGTGCACCCCCTTCTGCTCTGGTGCTAGACAGTTGTTCTCCAGCAATTAGCCTCGCTGCAGAAACTAGAACTACACTTAAAAACTTCATAAATTCTGCCTAAGAGTTGTTTTTCCAAGGTTGGGTTCCTAATACAAACTGTTCCCTGAAAGTAACGACCCGCTAGAGAGAATGCACGTTCGGGGTCTGTGTGTGCTCGGGCCATGTATCCGCCTCAGGCCTAGAGGCCCTTCTTCCTTTTTCCTACAATCCTCACGGCCTCTGGTATCTCATCATGAAAAGTCACCACTAACTTACTCACTGCCATACCCATGCGGTCAGGACTGTCCGACGCCGCTTCACGCAGGGAGGCGGGCAGGCGGAGGGCTGATGTGGGGAGGCGCCGGGCAGGAGGTCCGCTTGGCTGCGGCCTCCCGTCCGCTGCGAACTTCCTATTTACACTCGCGACTTACTCTTCACATCACAGACTTCATAGAGTCCCCAAGAGGAATGGACAGAATTCAAAGAAGATGTCCATTTCATCAGTGTCACATATACCCCATCAGCAGTCTATAGTGTCTCTAGTACCCTAGGAATTAGTATTATTATAAATCCTGAATTTCTCGTGAATAGCATCATTATACAGCATTGCTTTTGCATGGGTTAAATGTGTTGATGTATTAAATGTAAATGCTTAAAATATACTGCAATTTAAAAAAACATGCTTGGATATGTCTATATTTTTAATGAACCAGAATCTCTGGAGTGGTCAAGGTCTCACTCAAATTCTGAGAGGCCGGGGGAGCAGGGCCTGAGATGGTGATGGGAACCCTCACGGAGGAAGAGAGGTACTCGGTGGGCTGCTCCGCCGGCGGTGGGGAGCTTTGATCTCCCACTTGCTGACAGAGCCACATTTGGCTATGCCGGAGCGGGCACAAAGAAGAGGCCAAATCCCCTTTGAGTGGTCCCTGCCCAACAGAATGCAAACAGATGGGCCTGCGGGGCGGGGCGGTGGGGTGGAGGGGATGGCTGGAGTAATTTCTGCCTGGGCCGCTGCTCCCCGGTGAGCAGCCAGAGGCTGGATTCAAAGGATACACGAGCAGCTCCTGGCCCCACTCGTTAGGACTCAAGTTCCACGTTCTGAGGAGCCGAATTATGCCCCAGACCTGAGTCGAAGACTTTTAAGCACGTGTCTATGGGTTCATTCTCAGATGATCATTGAATAGCGGAAAATGCTTTTCGGCGTCCTAGCACCCTGGGCAGGGTGCTGCTGACCGGAGGAGGAGAGTGAGGCAGATAGGCGAAATCACGAAAAACAGCCCGTGCTAAAGTGGGCAATAACAGGGTCAGGGATGGTTTCCTACGGCTGCTGTAACAAACATCCACAAACACCACAGATTTCTTATCTTACGGTTCTGGAGGTCGGAATTCCAATACGGGCCTGGCTGGGTTAAAAGCCAGGTGCTGGCCAGGCTGCGTTCCTCTGGAAGCTCTAGGGGACATCCTGCTTTCTTACCTTTTCCACCTTCTGGAAGCCGCCCCCTTTCCTTGGCTCATCTCCAAGGCCAGCCACCTTGGGCTGAGTCCTCCTCACACTGCATCGCTCTGGTCCTGTCTTCTGAATTCCTCTTCCACGTTTAAGGACGCTGTGATTACATTGGACCTACCCAGCTAACCCTATTTTAACGTCAGCTGATTCGCAACCGTAACTGCATCGGCAACCCTAACTTCCCCTTAGCCGTGCTTCCCCTTAGCCGTGTGACCTCCATGGTCCCAGGTGCCAGGGATTAGGATGTAGACATCTTTGGGAGTTCGTTCTCTGCCCATAACAGATAATGTGTACCAATTACAATTGGACATCCAGCAGTCCTTCATTAACAGACATCTGTTGAACACCAACGTACACCAGGGACATAGAAAAGAGGCACAAGTAGAGAAAGCAGTGTGACAAGCAGCATGATGGAAATCCGTGTAGAGGGGAAGGAACGGCTCATTGAGTTTGGGTGGAACAGGGAAGCTCTTGTGACGAAAATGCTGCTTACCCAAGAATCTCACTTATTTCTCCCACTTCCTGGACAATCATGTCGGAGCTGCAAAAAAAAAAAAAAAAACAGACAAATGGGCTAATGTTAGTATCATCCTCATCACAGCTAATGTTGAGCACTTTCTGTGTTCTAGGTACTGTCCTGAGATGTGTTGCTTATATTAACCCAACTAACCTCACAACAATCCAGTGAGATAGACTGAGATTATCTGCACTTGGCAGAGTAGGAAACTGGGGCTGAGAGTTTGCATAACTTGCCCAGATCCACAGCGCTGGGAAATGCCCTTGTTCTTCCACCTTTTGGGGGTTGGACAAGTAGAAAAAGGTAATAGCTGTAGTTACAGTAATAGCAACCATTTACTGAGTGTTTTCTCTTCGTCAGGTGCTATAGCAAGTGGGTAACATACATTAACTCATTTAATCCCAGCAGCAACACTGAGATATAATTATTATTCTTCCCATATGAGTAATGAAGGTGTAGGAATTTAAAGACATCAACCTAACCATGGTCACCTAATCAGAAAGTGGCATTTCCAGTCTGTCCAGCTTCAGAGCCCGCGCTCAGGAAGAAAAAGAAGACAAAGCCTGGCTTAGTGAAGGGTTCTCACCCCTTGGTGTGCATCAGAATCACCTGAGCCTGCGTGTGTTAAAAGCCAGCTCACTTGACTCCACCCCAGAGCCTCTAGGGTGGGGCCCGAGCACTTGCATTTCTAATTAGTTCCAGGTGATGTCGATCCGCTTTAAGAATCACTAGCACAGTGCGGCTGGCACCGGCATTGGGCTCATGCATGACTTCCAATCTGGTTGTGTCACTTACCAGTTGTGTGATCTGGAGCAAAATCTTGGCCTCTCTGAAACTGAATTTCCCATATGGACAATGGCAATAATCTCTATGTCATTGGTTGGGAGGATTTTAGGTGAGATAATACACGTAGAGTAGTAAGCAAAAGCTGGACCCTAGTAAACTTGGATTTCCTTTCTTCGCCAGTCTTCACACTGGAGAAAGGACGACGCTCAGGATAAATGCTTTCTGGAGGGGGGCTGAGGGGGAAAGTGAGCAAGGGCCTTTATTGTGATATTTGCAGGAAGGAAAGCAGGGTTGGGATTAGCTAGTCTGAATAATTGCAGTGAGCTCTGGGACACGGAGGCTGCCCCTAGGTGTCTGGTACCAGGCCCTGGTGCGATGTGAACGGCATGCTCCTGCGCCGGTTGTTAGCTGTCTCTAGGATGTAGCTAACTCTCAGAGGGACGGTCCCTCCAGGGTCAGCAAGGCCCCAGATGTCAGATCATCAGAATACAGGGAAGAAAAAGACATGAACACACACACACACACACACACACACACACACACACACACACAGCGCTGTTGTCAGACCTGGGAGATTTTGCAGCATAATAGCACATGCCAGGCAGCTGTTCAGCATCTGGATTGTTTTGTGTGTCTTCTATAGACCCGTTGTTGGCAATGTAGACGTCGATGCTCTTTCCCCCGAAAGCGACCGACGCGGTGCTGAGTGCTCCTGCTTTGTGTCTGCGCGTCCGTAGTGTTCCCATCACCCGTGTAGGGGTCGGGGGGAGGGAGATTGGGATCTCAGCTTTGCCGAATCTTCTGGGAGCTGCCTGAGCTCTGAGAGACCAGGGAGATCTAAACTTCGTGTAAGTCTGATAGGGAATAAAAAGGCCCTGGAGACTGATGAGAATGCTGCTGGTGACAATTCCTTGAATCATTGGTACCGAAAGTTTCTGAGAGCTTAGCAGACACGTATTTTCTCAGTATCTTCCAGAGACAAATAAGGGGCATGGGGGAGTTTTTGTCTTTGCCCAACACTCATCTTCTTGCGATTTTCTGGCAATACACTCGGTCCGCACCCCTCCACCATCACCGCCGCCCGGGCAGATATGTGACCCAGGCCCAGGCCCAAGGTAGATAGTGTCCCATCCCCCTGGCCACCTGGACCTTCACCCAAACTGGAACAACCCCAGTCCTTCCCTGAGATTTCTCTGCTGGTGCCTTCTGGGTTCACAGCGCTGGAATCTTAAAAATAACAAAAGTAATATTCGTTGTGTGATTATTAGGTGCTGGGCACATTCAAAGCACTTTGCATGGGTCATCTCTTTTAATTTGATCTTCACAAATGCCCTAAAAGGTAACTACTATTATTATCCCTATTATAAAATAAATTAAAAAACAACTTTTAAAAAAAAGAGAAAAGTGAAGCACAACAGAGTTAAGGAATTTGCTCACGGCCATGCCAGTGATTGGTGGAGTCAGGCAGTCTGACCCCTGAATCCCAGCTCTTAACCAGGACTGTATAATTTCTCTGGAGTTGCTGGCAGCTATGTTCCCTGCTATTTGGGGAAAGTTGATATATGGTAGAAGGGAATAAACTATATCCATTAGGAATTGTTTTCAGCTGCATATAATAGAAAACCCAAATAACAAAGGCTTAAACAAGATTTAGGGGTTTATTTTTCATTTCCATCATATGAAGTGCAGAAGTGGGCAGTTCGTGGCTAGGATGCCAGCTTTCACTGTCATCAGGGATGCAAGCTCTTTCTATCTTTCTTCTCCTCCCTCCTAGTATATGGCTTCCATCATCCAGGTTGCTTCATCATCCAAGAGGGCTGCTGGAGCGCCAACCATCAGGTTATGATTCCAAGCAGGAAAAAGAAAGAATGGGGAAACGAGGGAAAAAGGGGTTCTCCCAACGGAGACAACTCTTGAAGCCCTATCCTACAACTTTTGCTTACATCTCACTGGCCACTCTGGATGAAGAGGCCTTGGAAATACAGTCTCAGGGTGGTACTCCTAAGGAAGGGAGAATGAGTAGCAACTCTCAGTCTCTGCCGCAAAAGCAGATACGTTCTAACGAGGACACTAATGAGCAAGCTTCCATTTGTCCCGCTCACTAACTCATAGTTGCAAAACTGAGAAAAGACTCCAGTCTTG
>RJWJ010038659.1:0-14863 GCA_004363605.1 Indri indri
AGGAGAGGTCTGGTTTTGTTTATAAAAGTCTATTTTTGGTAATAATTGGAAAGGAGAAAAAGAAAATAGGAGTAACCTATAATTTTGTATAACATTTGTATGTGAAACATGTTTTTACATATGTACTGTGGATCAAAGGGGTGCAGTACACTATTTGGTTTGAAAGGTAACTGAGCTCTCATATCTAAAGATAATTAATATAGACCCAGAATTGCATTTTAATTGTAATTTTAAAAGGTAGATTACTACTCTTCAGGTTATTACCATTGGGTTGCCTTCCCTATTTACTCTTAAAGAGTAAACTCTATGCCTTGAATACACACTTAGCTATCATTTTTCAGGGAAAAAAAATTGCAAAAAAGGAAACATTAATATACAAATCCCTATATATAGACTCTGAGGTCACTGTCTAGTCCTTTGCAAACTTATTTGAAAAAGGTGATTAAAGGGGACCTTTTTAAAACTAGAAGGCAACAGTGAGTCTTGAATAGTTGAGAACTAGAATTCTCATAAGTCATTGGGTTTAAAGAACGGCTCTGAAGAAACAAGGGATGTACAAATTCACTGGAAAGCAATTAAAATGGCAATAATAATTTCTTACCTATCAGTAATTACTATGAATGTAAGTGGATTAAATTCTTCAATCAAAAGACATTGAATGGCTAAATGGATAAAAAATAAAATCTAACTGTATGCTGCCTACAGACTTGCTATACATGTAAGGACACACAAAAGTTAAAGAAAAGGGATGGAAAAAAATATTCCATGTAGCGGAAACTAAAAGAGAGCAGTGGTAGCTATGCTTATGTTAGAAAAATAGACTTTAAGCCCAAAACTTAAAAAAAAAACCACACACACAAAGGTCATTGTATATTGATAAAGGGGTCAATTCATCAATAAACTATAATAATTTATACATACATATCCATATGTATATATATGCCCCCAACATTAGAGTACCTAAATATATAAAGCAAATATTAATAGATCTGAAGGGAGAGACAGAGTACAATACAATAATAGTAGGAAACTTCAATACCCTGCTATCAACATTGGACAGAGCATCTAGAAAGAAAATCAATAAGGAAATATTGGATTTGAACTACTTTTTAGACCAAATGGACCTAATAGATATTTACAAAACATTGTATCTAACAGCAACAGAATACACATTCTTCTCAAGTGCACATAAAACATTCTCCAGAAGAGATCATATGTTAGGCCACAAAACAAGTCTTAAGCAATTTGAGAAGATTGAAATCCTGTTGAGTATCTTTTCCGACCACAATAGCATGAACATAAAAATCAATAAAAAGAAATTTTGGAAAACTCATGTGGAAATTAAGCAACATGCTCCTGATCAACAAATGGGTCAAAAAATGAATTTAAAAGGAAAGTTGAAAAATGTCATGAGACAAACGAAAATAAAAACACTACATATCAAAACATATGAGATGCAGCAAAGCAGTTCTGAGAGGGAAGTTTATAGCAATAAACACCTACATATACAAAGAAGCAAGGTTGCAAATAGGGAATCTAACATTACACCTCAAGGAACTAAAAAAAGAAAAACAAAGTAAACCCAGGCTCGGGAGAAGGAAGGAAATAACAAAAATCAGAGCAGAAACAAACAAGATATAGACTAGAAAAACAATAGAGAAGATTAACAAACTAAAAATTGATTTTTTTGAAAAACAAACAAAATTGGCAAAACTTTAGCTAGATTAATGAAGAATAAAAAGAAGACTTGAAATCCAAAATGAGAGAAGAAACTTTATAGCTGATACCACAGAAATACAAAGATTCATAAGATACTATTATGAACAACTATGTTACAACAAACTGGATAACCTAGAAGAAATGTATTAATTCCTGAAAACATACGACCTACCATGACTGCATCAGGAAGAAATAGGAACTATGAATGACCAATAATGAGTAAGGTGATAAATCAGTCATAAAACGTCTCTTATCAATAAAAGCCCAGGACCTCATGGCTTCACTGCTAAATTTTACCAAAATTTTAAAAAAAGAACTAATACCAATCCTTCTCAAACTCTTCCAAAATTTAAAGAGGCGAGAAGACTTCCAAACTCATTATATGAGTCTAGCATTACCCTGATACCGAAGCCAGACCAGGGTACTACAAAAAAAGAAAACTACAGATCAGTATTCCTGATATGAACATAGATGCAAAAATCCTCAACAAAATACTAGCAAACCAAATTCAACAGCACATTAAAAAGATCATCCACCATGATTAAGTGGGATTCATCCCAGAGATGCAAGGATGGTCCAACATATGTAAATCAATAAATGTGACACACCATGTTAAGGAAATGAAGGACAAAACCCATATGATCATCTCAATAGATGCAGAAAATGTATTTGAAAAAAATTGGCATCCGTTCATGATAAAAACTCTCAAAAAGTAGGTATGGAAAGAATGTATCTCAACATAACTAAAGCCATATATGACAAACCCATAGCTAACATCACACTCAATGGCAAAAAGTTGAAAGCTTTTCCTCTAAGATCAGAAACAACAAAAGGATGCCTACTCTCACAACTTGTACTCAAGTAATAGAAGTCCTAGCCAGAGCTATTAGGCAAGAAAAACAGATAAAAAGCATCCTAATAAGAAAGGAAAAAGTAAAATTGCCTGTTTCCAGATGACATCTTATATATAGAAAATGTTGAAGACTCCACCAAAGAATTATTAGAACTAATAAATTAAAGTTGCAGGCAACAAAATTAACAGAAAAATCAGTAGCACTTCTATACACTAACAACGAAGTATCTGAAAAAGAAATTAATAATTCCATTTACAGTAACATCAAAAAATACTTAGGAGTAAATTTAACCAAAGAGGTGAAAGCTCTATACACTGAAAACTGCAAAATAGTGTTGAAGGAAATTGAAGAAGACACAAATAAATAAAAATATACCCCATGTTCATGGATTGGAAGAATGTTAATAAAAAGTCCACAGCAACCGAAAACAATCTAAACATTCAATACAATTCCTACCAAAATTCCAATGTCATTTTTCACATATATAGAAAAACAATCCTAAAATTTGTATAGAACCAGAAAAGACTGTGAATAGCCAAAGCAATCTTGAGCAAAAAGAACAAAGCTGGAGGCATCAGACTCCCTGATTTCAAAATACATTACAAAGCTATTATGATCAAAACAGCATGGTGCTGGCATAAAAATGGACACATCTACCAATGGAACAGGATAGAAAGCCCAGAAATAAACCTAAATATTTAAAATCAATTGATTTTTGTTAGAGGTGCCAAGAGCACATGATGGGGAAAGCACGATATCTTTAATAAATGGTCTCAGAAAAACTGGATATCCACATGTAGAAGAATGAAATTGGACCCTCACCTCACATCATATACATACATAAACTCAAGATGGATAAAAAACTTAAACATAAGACCTGCAACTGGCAAGTTAAGAAAGGCTAAATTAACTAGACTTCATTTGGAACAAAAGGAGGTGCTCAACATTTCGAAAAACTCTCTGTGAATAATGAAACAGAGAGGGAGGGCAATGGAAAATGGATTGCCAAGGCTGGAAATGGTGAATCCATAAGTGGTGCCGGTGGTTTTGTGGCACCAGTAGATACAATCAATATTGGTAAATATTCTTCTTGTGGGCAGGTGTTTGGCTCATTTCTCCTTTTGCCAATGATAAAGCTGGACACTAGTCAAAGCAGTAAGAACAGATTTTACTCAGTTGTAATTATTACAATAAGGACAAGAGTCCATTGTGAACTGAACTCAATTCTGAATTGTACAGAGGACTGGAAATTGTAAAGGGAGAATGAGGGAGTGAGTAGGAAGTGAGGCGAGCATGAGTTTGGTAGAGCCAAGAACGTGGACAATTACAAGGGGTTAGTCAGGGTAAATGTGAGTAGGCCAGCCGTGCCTGCCAGTTGGTGAGTATAGAAGTTAAGATTTTATCATCCCACAGAGCCTGGGAGACAGAGGCCCTATCCTCAGGTGTTGGCTGGAACAAATAGCCTTGGACCATCTTAGAGATGTGGCTTGGATGTGTTAAAAACTGTGTTAGCATTTGCTCAAGTCTTTATAGACCAAGGTTAAGGCCCAGTGGAGAAGGGGGCTCAGAGGAGCCTGGCTAGAGTTTGGTCAAGGGAGGATCTTTGTCAGTTCCTAGGGACCAATGTAATCAGTTTTCCTGGTTATTTTCATTTTTACTATCAACACTTGGTTGTAGAAAAGTTAAATCAGCCTCCAGAGAGCAAGCACGTTTTGAAAAATGTATGATTGAGATAAAATGAAAATTTCATCTCTATTCTCACTCAAAAATACATTATGCTTTGCATATTATAGCCCTATAATTAATCTCGAAGATTGCACAAATTTTAATGTAATATTGTTGAGAATCTTTCCTTGACTGTTACCACAAAACATATGAATTTGGTATGAACTTAGAATGTCATTCATACTCAATGTATCAAAGAGTATGTCTCACTCTGCTCCAAAACCAAACAGGATACCTCCAACTACAGAATGCAAAATGCAGCCGGGCGCAGTGGCTCACGCCTGTAACCCTAGCACTCTGGGAGGCTGAGGCGGGTGGATTGTTTGAGCTCAGGAGTTCGAGACTAGCCTGAGCAAGAACGAGACCCCGTCTCTACTAAAAATAGAAAGAAATTGGCTGGACAACTAAAAATATACACAAAAAATTAGCCGGGCATGGTGGTGCATGCCTGTAGTCCCAGCTACTTGGGAGGCTGAGGCAGAAGGATTGCTTGAGCCCAGGAGTTTGAGGTTGCTGTGAGCTAGGCTGATGCCACAGCACTCTAGTCCGGGCAAAAAGAGTGAGACTCTGTCTCGAAGAAAAAAAAAAAAAAAAGTAAATATACACTATTTCAAAATCTTCAGAATTTATTCTGAGGTGTTATATAAATATCAGGATGTTCTAAAAATTTGACTTGAGTTAATGTACTTCATTCATAGAGACAGTGAATTTTTGAAACCAAATACAATGTCTACATCATCAAAAATCATTAACCTTGTAAATCTCTAAAAGTACCCTTAACTAAAAGTGATTTAACTGAGATCTAGGTAAATCTCAAGTAACATAAGGGAAAAAAATGTCTTTAAAGAGAAAATCCAGAATGTTAGATAAGGAACAAAAACACATAGACATGTCTTGGCAAAAAAATACTTTCTTTCAGCAACAATTTTTCATATTGATATAAGAATGTTCTTCCAAAAGCAAGACTCACTTTCAGCTAGGGTACGGAAAATTGATCTGATGCTATAAATTTTTACAGCCAAGAGTTGAAAGAGGTATAAATAGTTGAATTCTGTAAACTAAAATCATCTTCCAAAGTGTGGGATTTCTAGTTGCATCTTAGGTTGCCTCCACATATAAAGGAGAGCATGAGTCCAGAAAACCTACTCCCTCTGCTCTTGAAGGTGAACAGAACGCTTCAGTAGCAAAAGCAAATTGGTATTGAAAGCAAAGCAAAGAAAGAAATCTCTCTGGGCCCCTGTTCCATCTCTTACAAAAGGAGTCCATTTGGTTTCAATGATAATAAACAACAGGCACATGATTTAAAGAGCAGTTCAATTCTGAAATAGAAGAAAGTAACTTCAAAGAAATATGCCTCACTTTTAAACATCATCTCTTTAGAAATACCCTGTAGACTTAAATAATTTGTTTGTTTTGGAAGAGATGATTATAATTTCTAGAACTACTTGAATAGGAATGGAAATAAGGTTTTTTTTATGTGATCAAATACAAAGTGGGAATGGCTAGTTTAGCATCTGTTTTAGTTAGTGTGGACTATTATTTAACAGAAATACCATAGGCTGGGTGGCTAAAACAGCAAACACTTATTTCTCACAATTCTGGAGGCTGGAAAGTCCAAGATCAAGGCACCAGAAAACTCAGTGTCTGGTGAGCGCCCACTTCCTGCTTCATGGCGGCTACCTTCTCACGGTGTCCGCACATGGTGAACAAAGGGGCAAGAGAGCTCTCTGGGGGACCTTTTATAAGGACATTAGTTCCTTCATGGATGAATCATATACCAAAGTCCCCACCTTTTAATACCATTACAGTAAGGGTTAGGATTTCAGTATACGATTTTTTTGTTGGAGGGTGGGACAAATATTCAATTCATAACGGCATCCGCACACTCAAGTTGCAGCAAAATTCTAAATAGGGTATACATGGTGATGATGTTCCAAGAAATCTTTGCACAGTGTATCAGCTTTACGCCACAAATATATCATTCCTTGAAAAGTTCTTTCTACATGCTCTAAATGTGAGCCAGTGGAGATGCAGTGACTGGAGAACTCATATATTGACTATTAAGCACAGCTTGCCAGATTTCTTTGATTAGATACAATTGATTTCTGAATTCATGACCATGATTGTTGCTAAATTATTTTTCAAAGCTTTTCTTCATTAATTGTTTTTAAGGAAAGTAAAAAAGGCCTTCAGAATGACTAGAGAGTGAATACACATAGCTTCTTAAGACCTTCTGTCACCTCCGATGTTTTAAGTGTATGGAAAGGACCATTGTTTGAAAGGTGGATCTTTTCCAACCATGAAAGGTATATTTATTTGTCCACGTATTATGTGACAGATTATTGCTGCTAATGCACATCTCTACTTCCCTTTTCCAAATCATATGTGGCTTTTTGAGTCTAGGTTTGCCTCTAATTGCTGCTATTACACAGTAACGGGATATCAGTTAAAGTCAGCGGAGAAGCACATTTTAGCAGAAGTATTTTATTAACACAATACTTAAAATGAATAAAATAAAATTACATTTCCTTCTCTACGTTCTGGAACTTTAGGCAGTCAAAATTTTAAAGGGGTAGATAATTCCTATTTTTTATAATGTATAAACAAGATGTATAAAGATAGAATTTCTCTGTAAATTATATATATTCTCCAAACAAATATTACTTTAGACCACATAGATATTTATTCTCTATATTTCTAAATGATGACTCTTCTGTCATTTTTATTGATTTATCCCCGTCCCTAATTTTGTGTCTTTATATCCACAGGCATTGCTTAGACATCAAAAATAGGAAGCAGATTTTATTAGTGTCTTTATTGATTCAATTAGCCAATATAATTGAGTTCCCACAGTGCGCCAGGCATTATCCTAAGCACAAGGGTAGTAGAGAGATTAACAAAACTGACCTCCTTCCTAAACCCTACTGAGCCTACAGAGCCTACTGTTTACCAGATGTTGGGCTAAGAATTTCACATTATCCCACTTAATTTTCAAAAAATCCTGAGAAAAACATAGGATTTCCATATGGTTCTATAGATGAACAAATTCAAATTCAAGAGAGTTTAGTTGACTTGTTTAGGTTTATAGCATATAGATGACCTCAGGATTGGGTTTTTTTTTTTTTTTAATTGGTTAAAGGAAGAAAGTAAACAAACTGCCAGGTCAAATCATTGACAGAGAATAAAATCATGATGAAAGGATTCCTTTTCTCTCTCCTTTAAAAATTACATTTTATTTTTATGCTTGGTTTGTTTAGTAAATGAATGAACAAATTAAATCTGGTTGAGCAATAATAAAAATAGATGTTTCACATTTTAATCATGAAATAACGGCCATTCAAGGGAAAGCTCTGAGTCTGAAGTAAACTGTGCCATGTGATATTGAAAAGTGATTTGGTAAGGAAGGCAGAAAGAAAACAAAAAAGAAGACACTAGAGTGAATTATTCTTCAAAATGAAACAAAGCTTCTAACCCGAGATGTTTTCAGAACCCGTTCATTTCATCCTTGCATCATGAGAAAAAACAATCATCACAGCTACTAAAAACATTGTGCTGGCTGACAAAAATGTTTCAGGTTATTTTTATCTGCCAGTTTGGGTCGTGGCTGAAGTTTACCATTCTGCCTTAGGCTTCCTCACCTATAGTTTTAAATACAACTTTCTGTCTTACAGGTCAATAGTTTCTGCAGATGATTATTAAAATCCCTGTGATGAGTTTGCTATTCATATTACAAAACAAAACAAAGCAGAAAGCATTTAGTCAATGGCCGAAAAGATGGTTTTTAAAATTAAAGCCCAGATTCTGAGCATTAATACAAGTCCAATGCATAAACTTTCAATTGAAAAGTGGCCTCTGCCAAACAATATTGACAAATTATCAGCATAAGAACATTTGGAAAAGCACAGTAAAAAAAATTAATATGCTACCTAGTTAGGATTCTATTTGAGAACTAATTAAAATCTGAAAAATTAGTGTATTTTTAAATCTTAGATATCTTTTCTATTTTGATAATTTATTTTCCAACTCTTTGGATCGTCATTCGAATTATGTGAAGTAAACATTTTAATTTGCCTTAATCAACATTTTTTACTAGTTTTGTTCATTTCTATATGAGACAGCACTATTACTTGTATAAGACGAGTACAGTTAGAAGATTTATAGATGTTATTATAAACAAAAATGGCCATAATAATCAATAGGAGTTTTTAATGCTCTAATTACGCTCTGAGACGGACTAACGTTGAGTTTGACTAGACAACATTTTCCCCTCAGCTTTGAGTGAACAATTTCATATACAATATCAAATCGATTACTTTATAATAACGGAATTCTGGAGGAAGTACGAATTATTGGGTACACAGTACTCTTGATAGTTCAATATCTCATGAAACTCTACAAAGCAGGATTCAGGACTGGGGCTAAACCGCTCCAAAGCTCTCCCTTTTTAATTTACTTCAGCGACTCATTTTGAGATTCAAAGTCACGTAAGTCAGAGAGTATCTTGTGTCATTTTCTCTGATAAGAAACCACTTGGCATTTTGAAAAATGACCTCTATGTAATCACAATCAGACTACATAAGGGTGTTTTAATGGGGGGAAAAAAGCTTTTCTAGTCAATCTGTGTGTGTGCGTGTGTCTTATGAGCCATTAAATAAGCTGCAAATTTCAGCAGATAAAGTTTAACTCAGTTTGTTCAGTGCATTTGTCTTCGGATATTGCTTGGAATGGCATGAATCGAGCAGTCAGCCACGCAAAGCTATTGCCTACTATCTAACATAATATGAATAAAATAGATATCACATTATACATGTGAAAAATGATTTCAAAGGTAAATTCAATTTTATTTTTCTTAGAAGCTAGTACTTTAAAAATATGATATTGCAGATGGAATATGGTATTGCAATATAAATTAAGGTAAGAAAAATGATCAAAAGCAAAAAAAAATCCTAGGCACAAAAGAAGATAGACTGTTAGAGTGAAAAGCTATGAAGACATCTGTATATACCCTTCTTTCCTCTGCAACATATGTAGTCATTTAATTTACGGAATTAATCTTATAAACTTATGTTTACCATTTATTGGCAATTAGAAGATTAATATGTTTTGTTGTCATTTATCAAATACAAATTAAGATTAAATATATTATAAAACATTTTACAATGCAATCCATTGTAAGTGCAGCGAGTACCGCTTGGCAATGTTTCCCAAGTGCATATCAACAATAACTCAATGCTTTGGTTCCTGATAATACTTCCTGCATGAGCAGGTGTTTTAGAAAGCACTCAAAAGAGGGCAATTTTGGCTTCAAAAGTTGTAAGGAATTATAGGTGACAAGGATTGAGTGAATTAGGGCTGGGAAAGTGAGAACTCAGGGCTGCAAGATTATTTACTTAAAGGCAGAAGTAGTGATTATTCAACAGCTTGGTAGGTAAATAGAAAGGAAAGGCCCTTAAAAAGCTCAGGATAAAGCAGTAAGGAGAAGCAAAATGCAATATGTTCATCCAGTGTGTATTGATTATTGGCTCTGCCTGGGTTCCCCGCTCATGGGGTGTGCAAGGGCCCCCAGCCTCCCGGCTACATCAATTTTGAACATATTCCATTGGTGAATAGTAGTAACATGACTACTAACAATAGTAACATGACTATACATTAATAAAGTTTTGGTGAGAGGTTCTGTGAAGTGTAGTCCTAATTTTATTGGAAATTTTATATTATGGAAGGAGAGAACTGGTTTTAGTTGACATGTCTTTGTGCCGCTGGAGGACATGAAACCAAGGGACCAGGGAATTAAAAGAATCCCTTACCTGTAGTCCCAGCTACTCAGGGAGCTGAAGTGAGAGGACCACTTGAGTTCAGGAGTTCGAGATCAGCCTGGGCAACATAGCGAGACCTTATCTCTAAAAGAAAGAAAAAAGAAAAAAAGCATCATTTACATTTACATAGAAATCATTAAAAATTATGACAGAGGTAGCCTTGAAGAAAGAGACTGTGTTCAGGAACTAAAGGACTTGGAATGAATGTCCTGGGAAGTGGTAGATGAGTGGAGTAGGGAGGAATATTGTGTAGTAAGGTCTGGTGATGACGTGATAGTTTGGTGTTTTGAGGAGTTGACAGGGAGAACCACTGGGAAGTGGATATGAGGAGCAATGAGGATGTCCACCTGTCCTGTAAGCTTGGTGGTGTGCGGGTCATGAGAGACAATACACCCCACTACCTAAGACTGCAGAAGAAGCAGTGTCATTAGGAGAGATCTGGGCTTTCTTTTGAACAAAAAAGTGACAAAAGCTTTCACAGCAGAATTTGAGGCTGTAGGAGATTTTGCTGTTGGTTGAACTGGAATTTCAGAGCACACTGTGGATGAGCTCAGGAGACGGGGAGTGTTGGGAGGTGGAAGGAAAGATAAAGTGTAGAGCTATCTGGGGATTAGGGTTCCAGGAGATGAGAGACACATGGTGACACCTGAGATTCTTGTGGTGACTGACATGAACAGAAATTCATCTTAGTGACCCTAAGGTAGATAGTGGCAAAGGGGTCATGGGCAGCAAGAGAGGAGGGGCTTCCCCTTGACTCCAGCTGACAGAGGTACTAAGTCCTTCAGGGGTGCAGCCATGCTCTGGTGTGTTGGCATCTCCTTAACCCACTGCCAAAGGGTCTTGTAGGGTGTGGCGTTTCTCGTAGCACATGGGTTTCCCCTTGACTTCTGGGGAAGGAAGCCTCCTGGCTTGCATGGGGGTGAACTCTCTCTGACCTCAAGGACTCCCTTTTCACTTCAAGCCATTTTCCTTTCATTCTCACTCGCATTCACCCTAATTAAGGTTTCATGTTCACTGCATTACCAAACAGCTCATGCGAAGCCTCCAGGGACTTCTGTGTTGTTAAATTCAACAGGTAAGACTCGGTCTTCATGTTAATTGACCAATCCCCAGCATTTGACAAATTGATTCTTCCTTCTTTCTGGAAGCACTTTCTTCTCTTGGCTTCAAGAACAGTGTATGTAGCCCCCAACACTTTGTCTGTGAATTTCCCTTCTAAGTCTCCTTTTCTGCATGCTGTTCATCTCCCTCAACTTTAAATATTGGCATGGCCCAGAACTCAGCCCTTGGACCTCTTGAGTTCTCTGTTTAAATTTACAATTTAAGTGATCTCATGAAGATCTGCACTTTAAATAACACTTAAAATCACCAGTCAAAATCTTTCTACCAAACTCCAGAAATTCTTTATCTAATAATCTACAGAACATCTCCACTGACTGTATAATAGGCATCTCAAATAGAGCCTGCTTTCCTTACAGCAATCTCTATGTGGTACCCTGACCAAAAGTTTTGAAGTTACCTTCAAATTCTTTCAGTCAAACCTCACTGTAGCAAAGCATATTCAGGATCTAATCCACTTTATGACCTCACTTGTACCAATCATAGCCAAATCACAATAATCTGGTGCTTGAATTATTGCTATGGTTTTTCTATCTGGTTATCTCCACTGTTTTTCTATCTGGTTATCTGCACTGTTTTAAAGAGATGTCAGATTATTTTCTCTGACAAAAAAAAAGTTAGAAAGTCTTTACACTGGACACAAAGGCCTCTATGAACTTTGACCGTTTCTCTGACCTCACCTCCTTGTTGTCTTCTTGATCACTCTACTCCTAGCCATATGGGCTCATTTTGTCCCTCTAACACACCACCTCAGGGCCACTGTGCTTGCTCTCTCCTTGTCATGGAACGCTCTTCTCACATACACATGGCTCTTGCTATCACTTTCTTTTGAGACTCTGCACAAATTATAGATTTGGTGATGTGAAGATAATGTCTTTAGCATCCAATGATTTTTTTCCCAGTTTGGAGAGAGATGTTATGATATAATATTAGTGAATGGCATATCAAATTTACTGCATAAACATAGCAGAATCATTGCAAATCTTGAGTGCACCTTGGAGGTTTTAGATCATAAATTCAGAGTTGAAACCGAGGAATCTGGGTAGGTGATTTCTTTCTAGCATGTTTCATGAATGACGGCATCGTGAAGAGAGCTGCTTGGGTCTATGGAGAGCTGGAGTCTTACCTGGTAAGTACCAAGGATAGAAAGATAAGTAAGGAAGCCGAGGTCCTTTGCAAGCATGTGGTTATAATAATGGATCAGGAAATCTAAGATGAAAAAGGAGGGAAGTGAAAAGAAGGAGGCTAATATATCATGAGCACTTGTTTCCCAGACTCATTCTTTTTCTGTCATTAATCATGGTCTCAAAGAAACTATCTGCTGGAAATTATTGTGTTTTAACCCCTCCCAAATGATTTAAAATGTACTTTTATAAATGTGGAACATTTGAAAGATAACTTATTAAGTTTATAATGTATCTTATGTTCAGTCCTCACCTCTGGAGATCCAAGATGAGTAAGATATGTCCCAACCATTAATGAGCACATAGTCTAATGGGGAAGACAGACTTGTAAAGAGATTACTAAAAATGTTAAGCACCTTATAAAAATATGCTGGAATGCAGAGAAAGAAAAATAGTCGTAATACCCTTATTGATCAATAGCCAGCATTATAAATGCACATAGTAGTGTTAAATGAATGTATGGTTTTAGCAAGAGTATGCATAGAAAAAGCTTGCAAATATTTATTATTCATTTATTTTATTCAAGAAAGAGTAGGACTGGGCTTAAAAGCACTGACATTTAAAACCTAAAAAGCTCTGTAATCAACCTGAATATCTGCTTAGCCTGGCCATGATGATGTTTTATAGATGTAGAAATTTCTGCCTTCCATAAAGTATAGAAGACTTTTTATAGAGAGTGCAAATATTTACCAGTTTCTCTTCTTTTGTGCCTTTACTCAAACCTAAAAAAAATAATACAGAGGTAATTGCCTGAAGTTTCTTGCTGATTTCAGACATCATTTCCCATTAAATATTGGAGTATACTCTGTGTCCACATGCCATTATTACAGATATCATTGCTACCGGGATCAAATGAAATAGAGTATAAAATGGTCTTAGTACAGTTCTGGGAAAAGGAAAGCAGTCAATACATGTCAGCTATGCAGCAACATATTGTTGACATCTTGTAATTACAGTTTTCCAGGTTTTGGCTCTTTCAAAATTTTCTTCTTTCCTTTATGTATTCACTATACACTCTCCTTAGATGATTTTATGAAATGGTATAAATTTTATTACTGTCTATATGCTAACGATTCCCAGAAATATATTAAGGCTAAGGAGAAAGCTAAATCTCAGGAAAAAAGTCTAGGCTTGATATATACATTTGATAGTCATTAACATACTGATGATGTATAGAAAGTGAGAAAAGATATATTGAACTTGAAATACCATTGAACCATGTAAATGGAACTACCTTGTAAGCATATCTTTAATCAAACTACAAAAGTTTCTCTGTGACACTCTGATGTTCTAATGCTTATCATCTGAGCAAATGGGTCCACTGTCTACCTAGCCACTCACCCTGGAAACTACAGGTTATCTTCTAGTTTTTTTTTTTTTTTATCTCTGTCATGTAGGACAGGATCTTAGCCAATCAATCATGAAGTCATCTGTGTAAAACATAATTAGAAATATAATTCATCTACTTTCTCTCTTAATTATTATCACCTTGATCCAATTCATATTGCCGCATCCCTCTCTTAGCGTAATAGCCCCCTGATCCGTCTCACAGTAGCTGATCGCAAATAGATTGTACCCTTCAAAAGATTAGGGGCCACATTTGTCTTATCTTTGCCAAATTATCAACATTTCTTTTAGGGGGTAAACCTAAGAATTGACGATATTAAGAAAACATCAATAGAAATGTGGGAAGATTGTTTATCGCATAAATGTATCAGCAACCTTGGTCATTGTTTAGATTTATTAGTAAGTTTGATTTGTAGTCTTTGGAATTCAAAGCTTTATTGACTCTTCAGAATATCAGGAACTTATCTCTGCTGCATTAAGTTCTTTATATTACTACTCCTTGGGACTTCAATATCTTCCATCTGCTATATATAATTTGTTCAAATAATTGTTGTAGGGATATTAGAAATCTAAATCTTCGGAGTAAATTTGCATGGTACTATATGATAATAACAATTATAATAGCTATTGTTATTGAGCAACTCTGGAATATGCCAGAAATTTTATATGCATGATTTCTAAGTCTTAATACAACCCTGCAAGTGTGGGTTGTGTATTTTGAGGTATTGTCATGTTTTTCTCCCTGCATTTTCCCCTGACCACTCTCACTCCCCTGTTCTCCCATCTCATATAAGCCAACGGTCAGACCTGTGCTGTTGTTTTGAGTGAACTTTAGAACAAAATAGAATGCAGAAGGCTCTTGTAAGTCTTTCTAAACCCCAGAAATGTGAGAAGATGGGGACGTTGGCAAAATATTTTCACCATAAACACAAAGGAGGAAGGATTTCACGAAAACTAGAAAGCTTTTCCAGCCTGGTGTAAAGGGGAATGGTGACAATGGAGAATTTGGGGGAGGGGGGGATTCAGGGCACAAGGGACATGTGCCCAGCTTCTAGCAGAGATATTAGAAGGCCAGAAATATTTCCAGAGGGGAAATGGCTAC
>RJWJ010038660.1:0-14849 GCA_004363605.1 Indri indri
CTAATGGAGACATGTAGATAAAGACTGATATTAAATTGTTTTAGGGAATTATTATTAATTTTGTCAGATGTGATAATGATGTGGTTATGTGGAAAAGTGATTAAATTTTTAGAGATGCATATTGAAATAATTAGGGGTAAATTGTTATGATTTCTGTAATTAGTATTTTAAAATTTACCAAAAATAGATGAAACAAAGGATTTGACTATTAAATCTAGGTGACAGGAGTTTATTATACTACTCCCTTCAATTTTTTTATATGTTTAACATTCTTTATAATTACAAGTTTTAACAATAAAAATCAAAGAATATAGATGCAGCCAGCCTTGGGGCTCTACTATTGTTTATTTTTTGAAGGTGCTAATGTGAACCAGACCCCTGTCTGTCTGTCTAGGCTCCAGTCCCACCTAAGGCTGCTTCCTGAAGCTGCAGAATGTGTGGGACAAAAATATTCAAGGGCAGAAGCCATTCATTCTTCAGCAGGCATGGCTCTCTGCCTGGACAGAAGCCATGCTGGTGATCATGACTCTAATTGAACCAGAGAGTTAATGATCACATACATCTCTTCCTCTTCTGGCTTTCTGTGCAACATTCCAGCATCAACTTTGAGCCAAGCAAATTTGGACAGCTTCCTAGTTAAGAGAACCAAGAAAATTGAAGAGAGAGTCTGGGATAAAAATAAAAGCAGTTTTGACTCATGGAATTAATTTTTATTTTACTACTGCAGATGTAGTTCAAAACCGTAGAACAGTCTTCTCTGGCTGTCCAAGTCCATCCAGATTCTGAGCTTTACCCAACAGAAATTGTCATTCCTCTTCCAGAGTATGGAAAACGAGTTTGATATTATATAGTAGCCCCCATTCACAGTTTTATTTTCTGAATTTTCGGTTACCTATGGTCCAGAACAGTGAGGACAATACAATGTGATATTTTGAGAGAGAGAAAGAGAAAGACCACATTCACATAAATTTTACTACAGTATATTGTTATAATTGTTCCTTTAGTAATTCTTGTTAATCTTACTGTGCCTAATTTATAAATTAAACTTTATCGTAGGTATATATGTATAGGAAAAAACATAGCATACACAGGTTGAGTATCCCTAACACAGAAATCCAAAACCCAAAATGCTCCAACATCCAACACTTTTTGAGTACCAACATAACGTTCAAAGGAAATGCTCATTGAAGGGTTTCAGATTTTGGATTTTTGGATTAGGGATGCTCAACTGGTAAATAGAATGCAAATATTCCAAAATCTAAAAATCTTCAAATCTAAAACACATCTGGTCCAAAGCATTTCAGATAAGGGATACTCAATCCACTTAGAGTTTGGTACTATCTGTGGTTTCAGGCATCTACTGGAGGCCTTAGAATATATATCCCTTGCCAACAAGGGGAGATTACTGTATTGGCAAAAATTAAGCAGCTCAATTTCATATACATTTATTGGAACCCCAACCTGTACAATAGGGATTCCATTGATGCTGTGAGGGAGTCATAGGCAAGCCTCAGAAGGAAGCACAAGTAACAGTGGGAGAGAAAGATCCTGGGTGTCACGGACAGAGTGTAGTATAGAAGTCCAGAAAAAGTGCTAATTACAGAATGAAACATGGGACAGGCCATGAATAATGATAGCTTTGTGTCTCCCTTATTAATCTTTTTTTTAAATTTAGTTTTATTACAACATATTACAGGGTACAAATGTTTAGGTTACATATATTGTCTTTGCCCCACCTGAGTCAGAGCTTCAAGCATGTCCATCCCCAAGATGGTGAGTACCGCACCCATTAGGCGTGAATATACCCATCTCCTCCTCCCCACTCCCATCTGCCCAAAACCCGATGAATGTTATTACTATCTGTGCACTTAAGTGTTGATCCGTTAACACCAATTTGATGGTGAGTACGTGTGGTGCTTGTTTTTCCATTCTTGTGATACTTCACTTAGTAGAATGGGCTCCAGGATAATACAGAGGTGCTAGATCACCATTGTTTTCTATGGCCAAGTAGAACTCCATGGTATACATATACCACATTTTATTAATCCACTCATGTGGCTGGGCACTTGGGTTGTTTCCATGTCTTTGCAATTGTGAATTGTGCTGCTATAAACATTCGAGTGCAGATGTCTTTTTTATAGAATGTCTTTTGTTCCTTTGGGTAGATGCCCAGTAATGGGATTGCTGGATCAAATGGTAGTTCTACTTGTATCTCTTTGAGGTATCTCCGTATTGCTTTCCACAGAGGTTGCACTAGTTTGCAGTCCCACCAGCAGTGTATGAATGTTCCTATCTCTCCGCATCCACGCCAACATTTATGGTTTTGGGACTTTTTGATAAAGGCCATTCTCACTGGGGATAAGTGATATCTCATTGTGGTTTTGATTTGCATTTCCTGATAATTAGAGATATCAAGTATTTTTTCTTATGTTTCTTGGCCATTAGTCTATCTTCTTTTGAAAAGTTTCTGTTCATGTCCTTTGCCATTTTTTGATAGGGTTGTTTGATTTTTTTCTTGCTGATTTTCCTGAGTTCTAAGTAGATTCTAGTTATCAGCCCTTTATCGGATGTGTAACATGTGAATATTTTCTCCCGTTATGTAGGTTGTCTGTTTGCTCTCATGATAGTTTCCTTGGCTATGCAGAAGCTTTTTAATTTGATTGGGTCTAATTTATTTATTTTTGTTGTTGCTGTGGTTGCCTTTGGGTTCTTCTTCATAAAATCTTTGCCTAGGCCAATGTCTATAAGAGTTTTTCCAACACTTTCTTCTAGAATTCTTATAGTTCCATGCCTTAGGTTTAAGTCTGTTATCCACCATTTGTTGATTTTTGTGAGAGGTGTCCCTTATTAGTCTTCTTATTGACTAGGACCTCCTTTATTATGTTGAATAGAAGTGATGATTATGGGCAGACTTATCTTGTTGCCAATCTAAAAGGGAAATTTTTCAAAGTTTCTTCATTAATTATGATGTTGCTAAAGGCTTTTTTAATTTTCATTATGTGTATGGATGCTGTTATTGTCCACCTAGTTTCCTTTCATCGGACCAGTGTATCTACCCCCCAGCTACTGTCAATTCTTGACAATTAAAGTTTACAACTGTCTCTTTCTACAAAGAATTATCCTTGACCAAATTAGAGCCACAGGGACAACCTGTGGCTA
Source organism: Indri indri (assembly GCA_004363605.1). NCBI lineage: Eukaryota > Metazoa > Chordata > Mammalia > Primates > Indriidae > Indri > Indri indri. Next base: position 3,160 of record RJWJ010038660.1, read on the forward strand.
ATAACTGACTGATACTAAATTACAGACTGTCTACTTTGTAAATACCATTAAAATGTTCAAGAAAGAAAATGACAGGCTCATATTTATTAATCAGCAACCTAAGACAAAGTATGAGAGTCAAAAATTCTCCTTGGCAGCATTTAAAACAAACAAAAACAAGCCCCAAAAGTCATTTGATGCAGTGGGAGAAATAAACACAGCTGAAGGCCAGACATGGACTTTATTTGTGAGAGTAGCAGAACTTCAGAGAAAGTTGAATTCTCTCTGCCTTGGTGAGAGCCCCAACAATAAAAAAGTGGGATCTGAGACTGGGGATGGGACTTTCTAGCCTCAGTTTTTGTCTATGTGTGCCTGGCCACAGACAAGTTGAGGGTCCTCACAACATGGCGGGTGGCCTCCCACAAAGAAAAAGAGCCAAGAGACCAGGAAGAAACTGCAGTACTTTTAATGACCTACTTTTGGAAATCACATACCATTACTTTCACAATATCCTATTGATCATAGTTCAGCCCTTGTCAGCATGGGAAGGGACTATGAAAGAGCATGACTATCTAGGGTTATGGTCATTGATTGCCACCTGGGAAGCCGGTATTAACATTCATGATTCATGGGAGGAGGTCAAAATAACATTAACAGGAGTTTGAAAGAAGTTGATTCCAATCCTCATGGATAACTTTGAGGGTATCAAGACTTCGATGGAGGAAGAAACTGCAGATGTGGTGGAAACAGCAAGAGAACTAGAATTGGAAGTGGAGCCTGAAGATGTGACTGAATTGCTGCAATCTCATGATCCATCTTGAACAGATGAGAAGTTGCTTCTTATGGATGAGCAAATAAAGTGGTTTCTTGACATGGAATCTGCTCGGGGTAAAGATGCTGTGAACACTATTGAAATGACAACAAAGAATTTAGAATATTCCATAAACTTAGTTGATAAAGCAGCAACAGGGTTGGAGAGGATTGACTCCAATTTTGAAAGAAGTTCTGCTGTGGATAAAATGCTATCAAACAGCATCGCATGCTACGGAGAAATCTTTCATGAAAGGAAGTCAATCAACGCAGCAAACTTCATTGCTGTCTTATTTTAAGAAATTGCCACAGCCGCCCCAACCTTCAGCAACCACCAACCACCCTGATCAGTCAGCAGCCGTCAACACTAAAGCAAGACCCTCCTCCAGCAAAAATATTACAACTCACTGAGGGCTCAGATAATTGTTAGCATTTCTTTTTTTTTTAGCAACAGAGTATTTTTTAAGTTAAGATATGTATTTACATGGTTTTTAAGACAACGCTATTGGCTACACACTTAACTAGACTACAGAACGGTATAAACATAACTTTTATATGCACTGGGAAACCAAAACATTTGTGTGACTTGCTTTATTGCAATATTGACTTTATTGCAGTCCTCTGGAATAGAACCCATAATATCTCCAAGGTATGCCTGTATTTAAGATAGCTTTAAATTTTCTTAAGATTTCTGACTCTCTGCATTAGTCATCTATGGCCGCTGTAACGAAATACTACAGACTGGGTGGCTCAAACAACATAAATTTATTTTCACACAGTTCTGGAGTCTAGAAGTCCAACATCAAGCTGTATGTAGCAAGGGTTAGTTTCTGGCAAGGCCTTTCTTCCTGGCTTATAGATGGCCACCTTTTCCCTTTGTCATTACACAGACTTTCCTCTTTGTGTGTAGAGGGAGAAAGCCTGCTCTGGTGTCTCTTCCTCCTCGTGTAAGGAAACCAGTCCTTTTGGATTAGGGCCCCACCTGTATGACCTCATTTAACCTTAATTACCTTCTTAAAGGCTCTATCTCCAAATACAGGTATATTATGGGTTAGGGCTTCAACATAAGGATTTTGGAGGGGCACCATTCAGTACATTACACCCTCCACGACATGATAGTGACTCATTTCTCTCTACAAATGCCAGAATTCTGCCACAATAGCATTTCATGCTTCAAACACACATCCTCCTTGTCTTCTCTATCAAAATTCTATCCAGCTCAAACTTCTCTGAAGTCCTCCCCAGTTCAATGCAGAAATAATTCATATTCCATCTTTGCTCCTTTACAATGCTGTGTCCAGATAATTAGTATAGCTAACAGAAGAATAGTATTTTTCAATGTTCATATTTCTTTCACATCCAGTGTTCCCTGTTAAATATCACAATCATTGTATAATGCAATTGCTGATAAGATTATTTTATGAATGTGGTAACCAAACCTCGGTGAGATTGTTTATGCATTCTGCCACAATTGAGAAAATAAAAGATTGAGCTTTTCTGTAGATGATGGTACCATTCACTGATATAAGAAACATTGAGAATGGAGCAGGTTTTGCGGAAAAAAAATGTTTGATTTGGCATATACTGAGTTTGAGGTGCCTATGATATATCCAAGTGTGCAAATATTATATGCTCACTATTAAGTCAGTCTTGCATTAATGTGCAAGTTGGGGTGTAATCTCATTTTATAACAGCACAAGTGATAAAATAGCAAATAACATATTCTATGTCTTAATAAAAAAGAATGCTAAATTATTTGTCTACTCCATATATTTTCTCAACATTCTTTTTCTTTCCATTCTTCCCATATATTTTAAGTTATAAACAGCCAATTTTTAGAATCATAGAAGTGAACAGGACCTGGAGTGAATGGGATCTTAAGGGATAATGTAAATTTAGTCCTCTTAATTTACAGATGACGAAAACAAGGTACAGCTAGTTAAGTGACTCATCCAAGGTCACAGTTAGTGTCCAAATAGGGACTAACACTCAGGTTTTCTAATGCCATTCTAAAGACTATTCCATTACACCAGTAATTCCCTAATAGAACATAAACTATGTGAGAAGCTCAGTAAATGCAGTAATTCAAATGTGTCTTTTGACATTGTATACAATTGTCATTCTTGGAGAGTTGAAGTGAACGACTTGTTTAAATTTACTTAATCCAGCATTTAACGACAGAACCCCCTTTCCACCATGTAGTAATGCTGGTAGGAAATGCTTTGGGAAATGATGCACTAGGCCATACTTGAGTATGACGGTGGTGGGTTTGCAAGGGACTTGGTACACTCAGTAGGAAAGTTACCCTGCTGAGAGGAGATTAGAATGATGCAAAAAAATGTAGTTTCATTTGTTTTGATAGATTTATGCTGTTATTGGAAGGCAGAAGGCATATAAATGAAAAAGTTTTACCAAAAATGGGGATAGGGTTGTGTTAATGATGTCCCTAAAGCTTACTAATCTTATTGCAAGGTGGTTTTTTTTTGAAAGATTTGATTTCTCCTAAATAAACTGTAGTGCAAATACACTGAATTAGGAGTTAAAGACTTCCAATTTAAGAATTTTTCTCTTCACCGTGGTTGCTAGGAAGTAGGTAATAAGCTTTTGTGCTTTTACTTAGCAAAAAAGTTGGGGAAAAACAGGAAAATAATTAAACAGACAGTTATGGTTTGATAATGAGTATTAATCTGTTTCCGTGAAATAGTAAAGATAGTTAAAGAGAATTCATCACAGTGGAAATCTCAGCCCACTCAGGGCTGTGCCCTGCCTTGAATTTGAAAGAAAGAGAAACATTACTAATAAAACTTACATGTAAATAGGAAGTTAAATATTATTCAGGCAAGATATGTACACCTTAATGATACCCAGTTTAATCAAAACCATAGAAAGGGCAAAGAGAAAAACAATATGCTAAAATATGGAATAATATAAATATATCACAGAACAATTACGTAATTCTCAAGTCATTTATAACAAAAGAGAAAGGCATTATCATCCAGTACCAAAGATGCAAAAACTTGACTGCTTCCAATATTTATTTTATAGATAATTACTCAATAAGAAAATTTTAAAGGAATATCAATTTGTATTTCTATGTAAATGTTATAACCAATGAATAATTAAGCAAATAACTTAATATTGGTCAAATATTCTTTGTCAAAGATATGTGCTGCTAATCAAAAAATTTAAAACATTACAAACAGAATCTAACGTAGAGGTGAAAAAGACATCCATATCATTGTCTACCCAAGATTTTGCCAGCTTCACTGCAGCTGGAAACTAAGAAAAATTACACATCTAGAAATTTCCCATTTTTAGAAATTCATTTTGAATTATAGACAGGTAATCAAACCTATAACTACTATTTATATATTAATGGAAAGAAAACAAATGTGATATAGTATCATATATAGTATACCATTCATATTTCCATTCATTAATGGGAAGAAATCAAATGTGGAAACACCTCTGAATTTAGAGGTCTTCTAGTTACAGCCTCTATGGACACAGACTCTTCTATGTCTTTCAGGAAGTTCGAGAATTATATTAATTGTAATCAGAATGCAAATATTACATATTTAACTGTACTAGTCATTATTACTTCCCCCGATTTCTCACTTGCTAAAATATGGTAAATTCTTAATTTCCAGTAAAGGCAAGTTTCATTCCTCGGAAATATTGAGAACCAGTGATGTTCAAGACTCCATGCTGGGACTATGAATAGACAGATCCTTCAAATCCATAAATTTATATCCCAGGAGAAGAGTAAGTAATTATTTTCAAATACAATAATGACAGTAATTGTCATAAGCAAATTACAGATAAGGTACTATGGAATTTCAAAAGTTATAATTCTTACTTTACACAGCAATGATTGGAGAAAGATTTATTATAAAGTGGCATGCATACTCTGTCTTGAAGGATAGGTAAGATTTGATTTGCAAAAATAGGGCAAACGGTATTCTAGAGGGAATAAAAATCGGGAAGACTGCATGCATACAGTACAGACACTTTGAGCAATTCCCTCTAATTACAGCAAAGGGTGCTGGAGTTAGAAATAAAGTGTCATTTAGCAAAACTTTACTTGCAACCTGTAAGTTAAATTAAGGGCTAATTTAATCAGTCAATGCAAGTACATGAAAATGCATGTTTTTGAAATTAGAGAACATAGGTATTATCATACTAAAATACAATTGGCTAGAATCTGTGAGTAAAAAAATTCAGAAAACCAGTGTTGCGTCAAATTCTCACAAAATGCCTTCTTTAGGTAAAAAATACCCATGGTTGTATAAATGCCTTCCATGTACCAGGAGGTATAATGAATCCTTTGCATGCATTACTTTTTCCATTTATTCCTTACATATACGAAATGTATGTAATCCCCATTTTAGAAAGAAAAAAGCCTAGGCAGAGGGTAGGTAACTTGCTAGGAACTGCAAAAGCTAGGAGCCTGGGTTTGTGTGATGTACAGCCTGGCCTCCTAAATATGAGATACTGCATGTCAAAGTAATATGGTTTCCCAGACATATAGGAAAGCCTCCTCACAGAACCAAAAATAAAAACACAATTAAAAAAAAAAATCGGATTTTGCCCCTTCGTTTTAAATTCAAAAATCAAACAATACAAGCTCTCCTTTTTTAAGCTGCACAAATATAAGTTTTTCACGTAAACTAAATTTATCTCATTGCTGCTCAATGACTAAAACCTGGACTTTAGTCCAGGTGTTGCCCACACGCCCTACAGTCTCAAAGATTGGTGATGAAAATGCTGCAACATTTACAAACAAGTTGCTCTGAATCTGTTGCCCTACAAATAGCTTTATAATTCTGCATTACACCTGACAGAAGCACTTCTAATGCACATCATGTCCCATTATTTAGGTGCCAGTTGGTTCAACATTATAGGATTTATAGAGGCACAGAGGCGGGCAGTCTCCAACTTATGAGCAGCTGTTTACACAGGCAAGATGTTGTTACCTCCCCCTGATTCAACTACTGCTTATAGTCCTAGTTTTGCAAAATTAATATTACAAATTTTAAGGAATGGGCATGTTATGGCCACTAGGGCTGGGGCCTCAGAGCCTCCAAGCTGAGACGCGAGCAGCGCTCATGGGGAGGAGGTGTTCCAGGAAAGCAGAAAACACGCCAACACCGTCGGAACGTATCCGTCCAACACAAAATCTACCACACAACCGAAAAGCGCCACACACACAACTCAGGCCAGAACTGTTTTCCACGCCTTCCGCAGCTTTTCCCGCCCCCACTTCCGCTTCCGGGGAGGCGATGCCCGGACCCTCGGGGTCTGGGGGCGGGAGCTAAAACGGAGCCGGAAGTAGCCCCAGCACTTCCGGTACGGGAAACTACTAGCTGCCGCCCGGACCCGGCTTGACAGGCGCGGTCCCTGCGAGTCTCTCCCTCTCTCCCTCTGCCTTCCTCGACTCTAACCTTCAAATTCGCTTGCCGCTGCCGTCCCGCAACTGCTCCATCTGAAGTTGCCCCTTCCCCATGTTCCGGGGCAGCAGTCCTGAAAGCGAAGACCCGCCCGCCGGTACCCCATCATGTCCGAACTGACTAAAGAGCTGATGGAGCTGGTGTGGGGCACCAAGAGCAGCCCCGGTCTCTCCGATACCATCTTCTGCCGCTGGACGCAAGGTACCCTGGCTGGGCTCTGCTCTCACTTCCAGCCGCCGCTTCCTTTGCCCCGCGGGAGTCTGGCGGTGGCGTCTCTTGATCCAGCCCCTCGGGTGCCCCTCACTTTGTCCCAGTCGCGGTTCTCAGCGCCAAAACCTGACTTTCTAGACACGCCCTGCCTGCCTTAGGGGGAGAGGTTGGGTAGGAGAATGGTTACAGCTGTGCGCTAAAGACCCGAAGCGCCTCTTCCACTCTCTGGGCTGCCCTTCGCCTGGGGAGAAAGGGAGGGCTGGCCCCTTGTTGGGCTGCAGTGTGTGACACTGGAGACTTCTTATATAAGTAAAATATAAGAAGTGACCCGGTGGCAGCTTCTCAAGGAGTGCCGTGGCCGTCTGGATCTTTACCCTCGCTCTGACAGCGCTTTATGTTATTGGCGTATGGGCTGTTTTTGGAGAGAGGGACGTCCACGGAAAAGTCAAGGTGGCTAATTCCAGAAAGTAGTTTTGTTGTTCGTAGTGTAATTATGTGGTTAGGCGTGGTACCCGGTATATAAACACAATATTGCTTGCTACAAAATGTCCTCTTGGCTCAAAGTATCCTCGGTTTCGGGAGGGTTTAGTATCTGTTACAGTTAAAAAGGAATATGGATCACAGCACTTCCTGCCGGTCTAATGTAACTTAGACAAGATTTTTACTTACATAAGGTTTATTAATAGTACAAGTAACAATTAAATAACTTTGTTGAATTCCTGTGCCGTGCCAGGATCCGTGCTGGGCGTCTTATACTGGTAATTATCCCTAATACTTAGGTTTTGATTAGTAAAACGCAAACAACGAATTTCTTAATGTGTCTTAAAGGTGACGGTGAGGTTAAGATCATAGCTTTTGGAGTCAGAAAATCAGTGATGTATGCAAAACACTATTGTTATTAAAGCATTTATTTAGAAAACACCTGTTCCCAAAGGATTTGGGGAAATTGTGGCATAATAAATATAAATCCCTATTTCAAAATGTGTATTTTGTAACAGAAATTCAGGAGTTAAGTAATCCCTTTTTCCCCTCCCATTATATGTCCATGTTAAGAGCTCATAAAATTAGAATCATGATATATTATGGTAAGTCAGGTTATTTAGTCCATGACTATTGTTTTGCAGATGAGAAAAATGAGTCATAAAGGCAAATGACTGGGCCAGGTTGCACAAATTGACAGAACTGGGGGTGAATTCCAAGTCTCCTAACTGCTAATATAGCTCTGTTTTTATTCTTTTCCTTTGAGTTTCTAAACCCCACATGTAATTACTTTGGCTCTTTTAACACAATTCATTGTCAATTAACTAATCTTGGGCACCTGCATTTGCAGATTTTATTTTAAAACTTCCCACTTTGAGTTATTTATCTTAATAGTGCACGGTTCTAAAATACAACTGTGAAGGATTAAGAAAAATTTCCACTGTAATCAGTTAACATTTATTAAATATTTCACAATATAGGTAATATTCAGCCTTGTATATATTTATACTATGATGGAAATTCAAGGAAGACTCAGGGAGGCAGTTCTAACAATGATTAACAGCCAGTGTTTGGAGTAGGCGTACCCGGGTTGTAGGTTCATATTATTTAACTTATTTAAGCTTCATTTTCCTTTTCTGTAAAATGCAGATAGTAGTAGTGTCAACCTTATAGGGTGGTTGTGAGGATTAAAAGGCCATGTGAATACCCTTAGGCACTCACTAAGACAAAGATCTAGCTGTGGCTTTCCACATATAATACAAGAAATTATTGTGTATTTGATAGATAATCATTATCCTAAGTAAAACTTTATAATGACTTATTAGAATGCTCTGCCACATTTAATCATGCAGAAGTTCCTTAAGATTAGTGCAGTCAATACCATTTTAAAATAAAGGATTTCTTTCTTCTGCTTTTCCGAGTGTGCAGTTGTATTCTGGATATGTAATTCCTCAAGGTTTTATTTTACATTGATCAGTATTTTAAGGCAACCAAACATGTGCTTTTTAACATCTGAATCAGGTGCTGTTACAGGTTTTGATACGTTAACTGCTGTATTATTGATTCATTCATTCTTAGTGGCTATTGCTAAATATTGCTGTGGCAGTCATTTGGGGTTGTGGGAAGAGGCACAAGACACTGCTTTGCTGCATTAGTAACGTGACATCAACTCTGGCTTTATTTCGTAGTTTTTAATGGTGCTTTGACAATTGCAATCTCAGTCTTTTGGAAGCAAGATACAGGTGTAAAACACTTGGAGTAAATATAAAGTTATATCTAGAGAGACATTCTATTTACGAAATTACATTGGGCAAGTTAAATTATTTTGACATTGTTCAAATGATAAGCTGCAAGAATGACACATAGTTTTTGCTAATTGATTTGGCATTTTTAGATAATTCTCTTCTGCAGATCCCTTTTCTTTAAAAAAAATACGGAATGAGGTATTATTTTTCTTTTTTATTTGGTCAACTTTTATTTTAAAAGCAGTAAGCCACATAATTTAAAAGCTTAAAATTGGTGGCTTTTTTTTTTAACTTAAAAATTTATTGTTTACTACTCCCAGCTTTCCTCCTGCTTAATCGCCTATGGTACTTTTTTCAAAATAAAAAAAAAAAAAATTATTTTTCACTTCAGTAGCTTACTAGCACTACTTATTCTCTCTTCCTTCTTCACATAGACTCTACCAGTGTTCCAGGCCCTTGCAGTTGAGACTCAGTAGGATGGGAGGCGAGACATACAATAAGCATAATGTAGTGTAAATTAAGAATATACAATAAATAGTTTCAAGGTGAGGGATTAGGGAGTTCTGGGGTGGGATGGCCTGGGTAGGCCTCGTTTTAAGATTTGAGCAAACACTTGGAGTCACTGAGCTAGTCATGCAGACATCTGTAGAAAGAGTGTTTCCAGTCAGAGGGAATGGCCATTATGTTATAAAAAACTTAATGCAAAACATGCCTGGCCTGTTGTTCAAGGAACAGGAAGGAGGTTAGTTTGGAGAGGGAATAAGAAGGCGAGAGTAATAAAGGATGATGTAAGAAATAATATGGCCCTCATCATGTAAGCTTTCTAGGCCGTTGTTAGGACTTTGGCTCTTATTCTGAGTGAATTGGGGGTCATCGGAAGGTTTGGAGCAGAGAAGAGACATGATTTGACATGTTTTTAAAGAGTTGATCTAGCTACTGTGTTTGAGGATAGACTGTAGTAGATTCAGTGAGACAACAAGATCAGATAAGAGACAATTGCAGTAATCCAGGGGAGAAAAGGTGGCTGGTCCCAGGGTAGTCATGGAAATAGGAGGAGGAGGTGAGATTGACCACATCCCAGCAGAACTAAAGTGAGAATCAGCTAGACCAAACAGAAGTAGTATTAAATGAAAACATTTTGACTTACTGGGAGTTTGTTTTCTTTTCAATATTGATTATCTAGGTAAGTGTTGGCAAACTTCTGTAAAGGGCCAGTGCTCTTTATTGTCTGCATTTCAATACTCATCTATGCTGTTGCAGCAAAAAACAGCCATATATAGTATGGGTGTGGCTGTGTTCCAAAACGTTCCTGGTAAAAGCAGATGAGGACTGTAGTTTACCAGTGCCCAATTGAAATTATAAACTCAGAAACCATTTTTTTCCTTTTTTTGTGCCTCAAAGCGTTAAATTATTATTTTACCTAAAGATTGATTAGAAAGAGAGAAATTCAATTTTGCTATTTGTAGCAGTGTGTTTTTTGGAGGGTGGTATAGTTGATTAAAATTAGAGTTTGGGGCTTTCAGTATAGGACGGTTTTTTTTTTTTTTAATGTAATATGAAAAACATGAGATTTAACAAATAACTTAGGAAAAATGAGGTATCAGTTGAAATATATGTATAAAATGTATTAGGAGTTAATACATTTGGATTAATGTTTGAAAGTATGTTTGGGTGTATACTATATCATGATTTAACCTTTTACCAGAGTAATAAAATGATATATTACTATCATTAATTTTTTTTCCAAAATGTGGCTAATACTGTGGATCACATCATTTTAGAGACTTTTGTTGTTGGAAGCCTTTTATTTCCCTGAGGTATATGTTTTCCTTTCTCTAACACACCTAAATCATAATTTGCCTAACAACTGTTTTTTTTTAAATCCACAATTTGTAAGCATATACAACAAAGTTAATTTCTTGGCACTTTGAATAAATAATGTGTTTTTTTATTCAAAGACTTCAAAGTATCTAAATGTGTTACATTTGTATTATGCTTTTTAGTTTTGAAAATCTTATTTAATCCTTATAGCAACCCTAAAAGATAGCTAAGGATAAATGTAGTTATCCTCACTTTTGGGGGGAATCTAAGGTCCAGTTCAGATATTTGACTCAACCAAGATCATTTAACTTGTAAGAGTCAAACCACTGGTTTGAATAATGTATATATGTATAGTAAGAAATACAAAAATAAGAGAGTAGAAAATTGCAAAGAGGTTCATGGCTCAGCTTTAAACTAGTTATGAACTATAAAATGTGGAACTGAGAAAGAATTCTGTGATTTGTAGTAATGTGGGATGTGATACAAAATTGTGTATTTAGGATCAAATGCTTTAGATGGAAAATTTCAGATCTAATCAGAAAAAACAGCCATTTTGTAATAAGTGATTTGCTTTAAAAACAAGGAATAATTTGAATATGAACATACTTGGCAAGAAAAGTAACTCCGTGTCCTGAGAAATTTAAACTCAAGTAAAGCCTTATTATAAAAGAAGAAGCCTACTTAGTATAGTCCTGATTTAAGATAGAATATTTAATTTTCATTTAGCTGAAATAGGCTAATAGCCTTTGTCCATTATCAGTTAACACACTAAACATATATACTAGAACTAAACAGCATTTGGCAGAAAGCGTATCTTCCTAGAATTCTCTCCATGGGGTTTTAATGGTCAAAATGCAAAAACATCTCATTGTAATGCAGTTCTAACTAAAAGCCCCACCACGGATCATGAAAATTGTATTACATTAATAAAATCTTTAAGGAAGGCAAGAATCTGATTCACATTTATTTCATACACCAAAAATGTGGCAGAGCCTAATTTTCCTCTGCACTTGGGTAAAACACTAGGGGCCCTTTCCTTATTCCCTGTAGGAGAAGAGCTGGGCAAACAGCAAAGGCCTCTTGGCTTCATCTCTTGTTCCTACGTTGATCCTTAAATTTACTTGTCTTAATATTATCCTCGTCCTTATTAAATTTGTTTAATCCACCTTACCTATTTCCAGTTCTCCACTTTCAT
>RJWJ010038661.1:0-14866 GCA_004363605.1 Indri indri
GTGAGCCACCACGCCTGGCCAAAGATGATAGTTCTTAATCTACAAATTAGTTGTGAGGATTTTTAGTCCATAAGAATAAAATGGGAGAAGGCAAGTGCAAAAGACATTACATTTCAAGTCTGCAAGGCTGCTTTGGAAAACTTAAAAAGACAGTCTGCAGAACCTAAAATATGGGGACAGTTGGGCTTGGTGATGTTTCCTAAATCACTGAAGAGGACTCAGGAGCATAGTTGTTACTGGAGGTGTTTAATGCTGCCAAATTTGGTTTATTTTAGAAATAGGGGGATGTCTTTTGGAATTTTCTTTCACTCTGTGTTTTAAAATATATAAACAATTATTTAATGCCATTGTTAATGGTTTCCCTCTGTCAGGGGTGTTGGATGGGCACTGATGACTTTATAAAGCTTTACAAGGTGCTTTTGAATGTTAGGGCAGCCCCTTTGGGGTTCTAGTGACCCTGGGTTTGGCATAGTTGCAGGAGCCTCCAGCACCTCTTTTACCCAGGATCTGCTTTCCTGAGCATCCCTCATTCCATATCCTTGCTTCCTGGCACGTTTTTGCACTATATGCCAAAGCACTAGCCCCACAGGAAAGTAGAGACCTTATTCTGATATCTTCTGATGAAGGGACTTATATATGGGCCAGCAAATGCTGTGGGACAGCATTATTTTAGGAGGGACAAGGATCAGGAAAGCAAATCACAGCATGTTAGAGCTCAAAAAATGTGAAAGGTCTTGAGAGGGCTACTGACTTGTCCCTGGTCACACAGCAAGTCATTGCCAGAGCCAGAGCCAGAACCCAGGCTGTCTGCTCCCAAGCTCCAGGTTCTTGCCACTAGGCCTCATTTCCTCTCAGGATGTCTTAGTTCATTGCAGATCTCGCTTTTGGTATAGTCAGGCTGTCCTGAGCCTGAAGAATTATAACTTATCCAGGATCACCTCCTCCGAGAGCTCACTACCCAGTCATTATTACAAATCCCTGTTTTAATTCTCTGCATAATACTTAGTAGTGTCAGATGTTTTCTCATTGAAGTGTTTTCTGACTTGCCCATGAGAATGTAGGCTCCACTAGAGCAGGGAGCTTTGCTCATCTTTACCTCTCTATCCTCAGTGCCTCTATATCCTGTATCCCTCGTGCCTGACATGTAGTAGGTATTCAACAAATAATGAAAATTGAATACAAGATTATAAGCATGCAGTAAAAATTCATTTAATCCTTAGACCAACTATGTGGTGGGAATTAGTATTCTCATCCTCATTTTACAGATGCGTAATTGGAGGCCCAAATAGGTGATCCGTGATAGTACTGAGACTGGCACTTAGATTTCCTAACTCTCAAATCCCTTGTGTTTCACTGTACTATGCTCTCTTCTGGTCTGGGATACTAAAGTGAAACATCTCATTCTAAATGCACCTGCCTTCTTTCCCCTAAACCAGGAGATGGGGCCTGGTGTTTCTAGGGAGCTCTTCCAGTCCCTCAGCAGCTCCCCACTGGGGGCCTCTCCTCTGGGAGGCAGGATGCTCCCATATGCTTTGAGTCACATAAACCTTCAGTTCCCAACCCCTGGGTTGTGACCCACAACCTGTAAGGAACTGTCTGCAGAGCTCCTTCTCCCCCCCAGCTCTGCCTCCCCTCCCATCCATGGAAAAACTGTCTTCCATGAAACTTAAGAACTGAGCACACAGCAGTTACTGGTCTGCCACCTGTTAGGAACTGGGCCACAGAGTTCTGCTCCCTCCTACCTCACCCCCTGCCCGCCGTCCGTGGAAAATTTGTCTTCCTTAAACTGGTCAACCGGTCCCTGGTGCCAAAAAGGTTGGGGACTGCTGACGTAGACCATGTTTCAAATTCTGCCTTCCTTGCTGTGTGATCCTAAGAAAGTTACTTTGCCTCTCTGTCTCATATTCTTTATCTTTAAGATGAGAATAAGAATAGAAACCTAAGAGATATTCTTCCAGACATGAATAGGTTATATGACTTGTCCTAAGTGATCTTTTGTCTTTTTCTCCTGCTGTCTTCTCGTTTTTGTTTTCTCTCCTCTCTTCTTTCCTCCTATGGCACTGCTTTGAATTGCCATTCTCATCAAATGCTGGTAAGGTAAGGCGAAACAAATCCTTAGGGGTGAGTCCTACATCGACTCCTTCTGACTCTTATCAGGATTTGGCTTCTTCAAAGTGCTGTGAGGGCCAGGGCTGTGGTTGTGGTCTGCCACCTGGGACAGAATAGGAGAGTATAGTAGGAAAGCTGATACAGGTACCTACCCCGAGTCTACCCTTAGGGGGAGATTCTCCTGGAGCCTGGTACTAGAGAACAGTGATAGTTTCATTACAGATACGCCCTCATGTTACCACATGGCTGATAATTATTAGTGATGCTGAGGCTGCACCCAGAGGTCGTACTGTCCTCTGAGGTTGGCTAGGTTGCTGTGGCCTTGGGCTGCCCGTGAGTCTTTTCCTTCCTGGAAGACAGCAATCCAATATCTGCTCTGACCCATAGGGAGAAGTGTGGAATTGACCAGGAGGAGGTCTGGGGAGGCATTGAGAAGTACTGGGGTCTCTGCCCTTGTTAATTTAGATCCATCCAGCCCTCATTCCTACTCTCTGAATTTCTCAGCCTTGGGCTTATCCTTAACACTTGTACCTTTTGCTCCAGTTGCACAAAATTAAGGAGGACATCCCAAGCTCACTGTGTTCCTAACCTTTGCACTTGCCCCTAGGTTTTTCTGAAATTCTCTCCTCCTTCTTTATAAAAGCCATGTGGTTAATAGAAAGAGTAATTGCTTCAGTTTATGAACTGGGCTCAAAGATTCTGTCACAGGTGTGGATTTGGGCAGTCACTTAGAACCTCTCTGAGCCTTGGGACTTTTTCCAAGATTGTAACAGTCTTTCTTTCATGATGTGGCAGGATACGAACTCTTGCGGCTACGTGCTTGGCACAGAGCGGGTGTTCTACTCCAAAGCCTTCCTGCATTCCCTCTGCAGTACTTCTCACTGACTTGATTAGAGCATGCACTGCACTCCATTGCAGCTGTCTCTGTCTTTCCAACCACACAGCCAGCAACTTGATGGGAGGCCTTATCCACATAAAGACACTAGATCAGTATTATAGTATAATGTAATAAAAGAAAGAAAGGTTTCCTCACATGATTTTAGGTCCCGGAAACATGTTCGTGTTCACTGGTGAGGAATTGTTAGCAGAACCGTTTCCTATTTGAAGGCTTCTTCTCCACTAAGAAAGTAGAGTTCTGTGCTACATATAGCCCTGAGGCTTGAGATTGAACTACACAGGAAGAGCCCACTTATTTGGGTTTGAGATAGGCCACCTGCACCTGGAGTCCTCTGTCCTGAGGCTGGAAGGCCTTTCAGAAGAAGGGTTTTTAGTGCACTCTCTGATTGACTCAGCAGCCATGGCTCGGAGCTGCAGGGAGCACACAGAGACCCAAGGAGGAGGTGGCAGAGAAGCATCACATCTGCAGGCTCAGTGTCATCCTCACAGGGTTTAGGCTGGGAAAGTGTTTTCGTTCCATGAGGGTAAAGGGAAGAAAGCGGACAGATGAAGAAATATTCTTGAAACCCTACTGCATCTATTTTGATTTGCTTTTACTTGACATTTCATCTCAGTTCCTGGTAGTTGCCTTATCACAGAGGATTTCTTTTGTCTTTTTTCCAGAACCATGCCAGGTGGAAGTGAGGCTGCTGTTGGCCTACAACTCCAATGCTCGCATTCCAAAATTCTCCTGGATCGAGGGTGGTGAGGCATCACCCCAGGTGGAAACCAGCATCGAGGGCACCATCCCCTTCAGCAAGCCTGTAAAAGTTTACATAATGCCCAAACCTGCAAGGCGCTGAATCAAAAGCAGTCTGCACAGCCACGGCCTAGAAGGTCCTTACTAGGTATCAGAATGAGCCAGAGCCCAGACCACTTCACCTGGAAATGATGTGTAGACATAAGGAGTATGTGACCCTTACAGTCTCATCTGGTATCAAACACAGGATAAATTATTTTTGCATTGGTCAGGCGCCGTGGCTCATGCCTGTAATCCTAGTATTCTGGGAGGCTGAGGCAGGAGGATCACTTGAGGTCAGGAGTAGGAGACTAGCCTGAGCAAGAGTGAGACCCTGTCTCTACTAAAAATAGAAAAAATTAGCCAGGCGCCTAAAAATAGAAAGAAAAAAAAAAATTAGCTGGGTGCGGTGGTGCGTACCTGTAGTTGCAGCTACTTGGGAGGCTGAGGCAGGAGGATCACTTGAGCCCAGGAGTTTGAGGTTGCAGTGAGCTAGGCTGATGCCCCAGCACTCTAGTAGCCTGGGAAACAGAGGGAGACTCTCAAAAAAAAAAAGAAAAAAAAATTTGCATTAAAAAATCAAAAACTGGCCCGGCGCAGTGGCTCATGCCTGCAATCCTAGCACTCTGGGAGGCCAAGGCGGGTGGATCGTTTGAGTTCAGTAGTTCAAGACCAGCCTGAGCAAGAGTGAGACCCCATCTCTACTAAAAATAGAAAGAAATTAGCTGGACAACTAAAAATATATATATAGAAAAAATTAGCCAGGCATGGTGGCGCATGCCTGTAGTCCCAGCTACTTGGGAGGCTGAGGCAGGAGGATTGCTTGAGCCCAGGAATTTGAGGTTGCTGTGAGCTAGGCTGACGCCACGGCAATCTAGTCCAGGCAACAGAGCGAGACTCTGTCTCAAAAACAATTTAAAAAAAATCAAAAACTGCCAGGAGCAGAGGCTGGCACCTGTAATCCCAGCTACCCAGGAGGCTGAAGCTGGTGGATTGCTTGAGACTGGGAGTTCAAGACCAGTTTGGGCAACATAACAAGACCAATCTCTAAAAAAAGTTTTAAAAAATTAGCCAGGTGTGGTGGCATGTGCCTGTAGTCCCAGTTACTCGGGAGGCTGAGGTGGGAGGATTGCTTGAGCCTAGGAGTTGGAGGCTGTGTTGAGCCATGGTTGTACCACTGCACTCCAGCCTGGGCAACAGAGTGAGACCTGTCTCTTTAAAAAAAAAAAAAGAAGAAGAAGAAAAGAAAAGTTCAAAACTCTTCAAGTCTTTCCAGCACCACCCCCAAATAAAGTTGAGAAAACACCAAGCTGTTGTAATTCCTGGTCCATAAAGAAACTCGTGTGGCCCTAGCTTCAGCATTTATACCATGCGCTTACATGCTGTTCCTCAGGTATGAAACACAAAGATCCAATTTCCCAGCCACCTCCGAAGACCTGGTTATTTGAGCCATAATCTTGTTTCTTAAAGTGATACTCTGTTTTCCAGGGCCAACTCCAAAGCAGCTTTATCAGCTGTGCATTTTCCCCACTGACAGTTCCTCGAGGACCTTAGACATCTGTTTTCTTGCCAAGAGGCCTCTTCCCTAACTGAGGCAATAGCTGGGCCCGGGACTGACTGAATAGCTGGAGAATGAATAATTTTCATCCTTGAGGGAAATTCTTGATCTTGCCTGCCTTTATTCTTAGAAACTCTATGGCTTTTAAAGAAATAATAAAGAAGAGCCATATTTTAGAAAAGAAATCAAGAGTATAGGAAAGAGGGATCCAGTGCAGTAAATAAGTCATTTCCTGCTGTGTCTCTGATGAGGTGGTGCTGTGTGGGGGTTCACGTTGCAAGTGTGATATAATCACAGTCAGTGCTCCAGAGAGGTCAGCCTGTTGGGCAGGGCCTGTGCTATGTGTTTACCTAATCCTCACACCGCCCAAATGAAGCTTAGAGATTAGGTCACTGGTGGGAACTGTATAGTAAATAATAAAGCATGTATTCATTCAAATCCAAGAAGATCCCAGAGGTCTAAGCTATACCACACTTCAGGGGAAGTATTTGGAAAAGAGCCTTCAAATCTTAAGCTTTCTATGCCTCCGTTTCCTCATCTGCACAATATAGATAATCAGACCTGAAGTGTTGAAAGAGGATGGATTAGGCTGGGTGGCTCATGCCTGTAATCCTAGCACTCTGGGAAGCCGAGACGGGGGATCATTTGAGCTCAGGCGTTTGAGACCAGCCTGAGCAAGAGTGAGACCCCGTCTGTACTAAAAAAAAAATAGAAAGAAATTAGCTGGACAACTAAAAATATATAGAAAAATTAGCCGGACATGGTGGCGCATGCCTGTAGTCCCAGCTACTTGGGAGGCTGAGGCAGTTGGATGGCTTGAGCCGAGGAGTTTGAGGTTGCTGTGAGCTGACGCCACGGCACTCCAGCCTGGGCAACAGAGTGAGACTCTGTCTCAAAAAAAAAAAAGAAAGGATGGATTAAATAATGCTTGGTAGAATCTGAATCTGCAGGCAGTTTGGATCGTATTTGGTACTTGGAGAACTTATGACTTTTGGTTTAATTACTTTGTGCCAGACAGTGTTGTATGCCCTCTACGTGAAGTAACTCAATTAATGCCCACAGCCACCCTACGAAGTAGGTACTGTTATCTTCATTTTATAAACAAAGCAACTGAAGTTCAGAGAAATTAAGTAACTTGCCCTAGGTCACACAACTAGTAAATGACAGATGTAGGATTTGAACCGAGGTAGTCTGGCTCCAGGAGGTTATGACTGCTCTAGAGGGACTAGGGGAAGAAAGATTACTTCCAGGGAGCTGTCTTTTCTAGTGTGCTCACCTGTTTTTGCACATCTCCCATTAGTGAGCTCTCAGGAGTCAACAACAAGATGCCCTGAAAAAGGGGCCTGCTTTAAAGATAAAATGAAGCTTGTAGCCAGGCTGAATCATGCCATGGCCCTGACACAGACACCTGAAGGCAATTGCAGGGTTGCAGCATAGATGCAAACAACAGACTCATGACTGCTGACCGAGCCCATCATGCTGTAACTATAGAAGGCCTTCACCTTCTAAGAGAAGAGTGTGCTGGATACTTTTCAGATACAGTACCCGTTTTATAAAAATCCTTCCAAGTTATCCCCCATTTTACAAGTGAGGAAATGGAGGCTTTGAGGTAGTGTCTTTACCCTAAGGGACAAAGCCTGGACTTGATCCTGCGTTAAAATCCAAAATGTACTTTTTCTACCAAAGGTAGACATACACTAAGGGGCAGATTTTGGCTTACCATCAGAATAAAAATTTGTTGCTAAGGACTTTTAAGTATCATAAGAGGGGTTGGGCTCAACCTTTTAAATCTTTTTTCCCTGAATTCTCAGGTTCTGGGAAATACAAGAATTTTGATTTTCCTGCATCTGGTTCTGCACTTTTTCACTTCAGTGAAAAAGTGACCATTTTATAAAGGGTTGGAAAGGAGCGTGGCACCTTCATTTACAAATGAAGGTGTAAGCCCAGAGAGGCTGAGTTACTGGTGAAGCTAAGGCTAGAACCCAGGCCTCCTGATTCTTCTCGGGTGTGGTTTTCATAACAGGGGTCTATTGTTACTAAGTGGTCCGGCATACACCCAGCAGTCACGGCCTGAAACCTGTGTGCCACACTGGATTTCTTCCTTATCCCTCATTCAAAAGCAGCCAAGTCCTTTAGATTCTGCTTTCTGCAGTATTTCTTGTCTCAATCCTCTTCTCATACTCAATGTTGCCATCCTGATGCAGCCACCATCATCTCTCCTCATGTATGGCATTAGCCTCCCAGTGATCTCTGTCTCAGATCTTGCCCTCTTCAGTCCATTCTTCACACAGCTGTCTGTCTAAAAGCCAGATCTGATCACATCATTCCCCTGCTTAAGCCCTTTTAAAGTGCATCACTGCTAGTCCCAGGATAAAATCTAAACTCTCCTTGAAGGCTCTTCATGCCTCTGCGTTGTCTCCAGCCTCATACTCCTCCCAGGCTGTCCCTGTACTACTCCAGCTGAACAGAATTACCGTAGTTGTTCCCAAAGCTCCTCCTGCTCTCTCACCTCTAGGTCTTTGGACCTGCTGAACCTTGGAATGTGCTCTTGAGACTTCTCTGGTTCCTTTCCTCTCATTCTTCGGGACTGGGCTTTGTTCTAGAATCTACTCTTATCTGACTCCTCTGGGCTTGGAACATTGCCTCTTGTACCTTCTTCAAGCATAGTATTTGTCATTGCATTGCAGGTTCACAAACACAAACCCCTACAGAAGGTAGGCAGAAAAAGCAAAGGACAATAAGAATGTCTGTGTTTTTGTATCCCCAGCACAACTCCCGCCACATACCAGGCAGGGAAAGAAAGAGTATATGAATCCAGAGCAAAGTTGGCAGTACCTGGTATGTCACAAAAGCAAGCCCTGAGATTTAAGTTTCTCAAAGGACTTTGTATTTTCTTTGACATGATTGAGTTCAGCAAACTGAATTATGGAGAAGAAAGGTACACACGTAGCACTTCTTGTCTTAGGAACCACTTACATTAGAAGAAATTAAGTGTGGGCTGATTGAGGGCTGTGCTACCTAAAAACTGAATCAAAAGGATTTAATGATTAATACATAGGACTAAATATAGTGTCATGTGGAAAAAACAGCTTTTCTACAAGCATTGACCATGTGGACCAGATTGAAAAGTAGGGGCTATTTATTAGCAGGTTTTATACAAAGTTGGATAACCTCTAAGACGTTTGTACTAAGTTCTCTTTTATTGGTGACAACTCACTTAGGAACAATGATTACACCCACACCTAATTCAACACCCATTGGAGCTGTCTCACTTTACATTTGACCAATAAAATAAATAAACTGTATCACTAAAGAAACAATCTGAATTTTATCAAACATCTCTCCTGGGTATATAGGGCTGGCTTTATGAGCTGAGGGAACAGATCTATAAAGATCCTGTCATCTGATAAATGCAGAAAGGGCACTAAGCAGGACCTCCCTAGACTTCTTTGCTGGGTGTCAGGTCTGTGAGGATCTCCTCCCATGGGCCTCTGAGGAGCAAGGAGGTGTATGACAGAAAGAGATCAAGACACAGCATTGGGTTCTAATCCTGGGTCTGCTACTTGTTGGGTGAACTTGGAAAAATTCTTTCACTTTCCATTCCAATTGTCTTAGCTCACCTTTTCTTGCCAAGCCACATCTTAAGTTGCTGTGCAGTCTGTGGATTGGCTTCGCTTACGTCAGATGCCTAAAAGTGACAGGGTTGCGTGGAGCAAAAATCAGCTTTCCAGGGCTGCTGCTTCCACAATAGCTGGGGTGGAGCAATTTTATTTAGTTATAGCTGTTATAAACACCATACCTAGTAAATGTCTAGTTAAAAAGTTGCCAAGTAAATGCTTATTCAGTGAATTAATGAACATTTCATTCTTTGAGAATCAGGTTAAGTGTCATCTCCTTAGTGATGTCTTCCCTAATTTTCCTTACATCCTGGTAGGATAAATTGGTCTTTTCTTTGTGCAACCATTGGGCCTTGTAACTTTTATAATATCAACACATTGTATGATTATTGTCTGTTTATTTGTCTCGCATAACTCCCCGGGGGCAGGATCTATAACTTTTTTCATCCCTATTCCCCCAGGGCCCAGCAATAACTGGTCATAAGAAAATTAGTAACAGACTCTTGGTGAATGGGCATGAAAAAGAATTGCTGAATAAATGAGTGAGATAGTTCCTTTGGGCTCCAACATTCTATGAATCTGTGAAATAAGCTGCTATATTAAGAACTATGAAATGGGCCGGGTGCGGTGGCTCACGCCTGTAATCCTAGCACTCTGGGAGGCTGAGGCTGGTGGATCGTTCTGAGCTCAGGAGTTCAAGACCAGCCTGAGCAAGAGCGAGACCCTGTTTCTACCAAAAATAGAAAGAAATTAATCGGACAGCTAAAAATATATATAGAAAAAATTAGCCGGGCATGGTGGCGCATGCCTGTAGTCCCAGCTACTCGGGAGGCTGAGACAGTAGGATTGCTCAAGCCCAGGAGGTTGAGGTTGCTGTGAGCTAGGCTAACGCCACGGCACTCGCCCCAGGCAAGAGAGTGAGACTCTGTCTCAAAAAAAAAAAAAAAAAAAAAAAAGAACTATGAAATGAAACTATGTTGACTTTACACAGTAGCCCCATTAATAGAAAGATAATGACAACAATTGTTTCAATTTATTGAGTCCTTACTACATGTCAGGCAGTGAGCTAATACTGTCTATGAATTATGTCATTTAATACAGTGACTCCAGGTACTCATATTATCCCTATCTGACATATGAAAACAGTGAAACTCAGATTAGACCAGTGAGTGGCAAAGAGCTGCAGTTCAAAGTCAAGGCTATTTGACACCAAAGCCATACATGTACCTCGTTAAAAAAGAAAAAAGATTAAAAAGGTGATGCTGATAACTTGTAGTTCTCTCGGTCTATTCTAAGGCTTCACAAAGGCCACCCAGGTATTTAATAGAACAAAGACTGTCTGAGCAGCAGGGACTTTAAAGGGCATCTAGTCCAGCCCCAACATTTAATGGGAATCTGAGGCCCAGAGAGAACTATCTGGCTTGTCTCAGGGTTAGTAGAACAGCCTGCCTAGAAACCAACTCTCAGGGCATAGTTTTTCTATGGTTACTAAAGTGTTCCTTACCTCATTCAGGGCTCTGTTCATATGTCATTGCAGAGACCTTCCCTAACCATTTGTCTGAAATAGCCCCCATCGCTCTTTGTCTTCTTATCCTGCTTTATTTTTCCTCATAACAGATTCTACTTATGTTATATATTTGTTTACTTGTTTATTTTCCCCACTGGAATGTAAGCTTCACAAAAACAAGACTTCTATTGCTATTTCTCTGGAGCGCTGCCTGGCATAAAAGATGCTAAAAAAATCTTAGTTGGATTGATGAATTAACATTCCAAAGCCAGCCTGGGCAACATATTAATAGCAAGACACTGTCTCTACATGAAATTAAAAAAAAAAAAAATCAGCCAAGTGTAGTGGTGTGCACCTGTAATCCCAGCTACTGGGAAGGCTGACGTGGGAGGACTGCTTGAGCACAGGATTTCAAGGCTGCAGTGAGCTACAATCGTGCCACTGCACTCTAGCCTCACTCTAGCGAAAGAGTGAGACCCTGTCTCAAAAAAAAAAAAAAATTCCAAAGCATCAACTAAAATGTGATTTTAAATGCACTGAAACTTTTTGGTCTTCAAGGCACAGTCTTTATTTTTGTCTGCCATTTCTCATACTTTAGCCACATTATTAAACTTTGGTAAACATCTGTCTCCTTTTCTGATTTTTAACGCCCTCAAGGATAGGGACCTTGCCTTAGTCATCCACACATCCCAAGAGCCTTGCACATGGACCTGGTATGAACAGGTGTTCAAAATTGCTTAGGGAAGGCTGGTGTTGAGAGTGGTAAGAGTGATAGTCGCAGGCATAGTTGCTTAGTGATTTATTCTCCTCCTAAGCCTCCATCAGCAGGTAGAATGGAAGACACCTCCCACCCTGACCCCTTGGGCAGCCAAGGCATTATACTCCTTCACTGCCGCCTCTGTCTGGAGGACCCGCACATCAATTCCATGTTTCTTGAGGTACTCCACAGTTGATGGAGGCACCTGAGAAAGAGGAAAAGAGAAGAATAAGTAGGGAATGGCCTCTCAGGGCTTTGTTATAAGGCAAATTAAACTGATGACTGTCACTTCCTGACCACCCAGCATGTCACCAGTCCAAAATTTGGCAGTGAGCCCCAATGAATCAAAAAATCCTCTGGGGCAGGGTGTGGTAGTTCACGCCTATAATCCCAGTACTTTGGAAGGTCAAGGTGGGAGGATCGCTTGAGCCCAGGAATTTGAGGTTGCAGTGAGCGATGATGATGCCACTGCACTGTAGCTGGGGTGACAGAGTGAGACTCTGTCTCAAAAATATAAATCAGTAAAAGGCTTCTGAGTAGTTGACAGAGGTATCATAATACCCATGCATAAAGCTTTGGTTATACTAGTAATGTAACCTTGGGTAAATGAATTAAATTCTCTGAGCCTTTGTTTCCATGTCTGTAAATTAGGGATAATAATGCCCAATTCATAGAGTATGTAAAATGTCTAGCATGGTGCAGAACCCAAACTATGTAAATGTTAAATGTCTTGAGTCGGTCCAACCTGAGTCTAAATTCCAACTTTATCATGTACCGATCAAGAAACCTTAGGCCCGCTATTTAAAGTCTCCCAGCCCCAACTGCCTCCCCTATAAAACACATATACTGACGCTTACATCACAGTGTTGGTGTGAGGATGAAATTAACTAATGTATGTACACTGCAGCTCAAATGTCTTCTCAGGCCTTTCTTGACCATTCCATAATAGCCCTTTGCAAGTCAACATTTTCTTCACAGCATTTATCATTAATATTATCTGAAATCATTTAGTTTTTTAGTAATCCATGAGAGGCATGAACCTTGTTGTCTAGATTATCTCACTGTCCCCAGTGCCTAAAATAGTGCCTGACCCATTGAAAGTGCTTAATAAATATTTATAAAAAAGCTATTCTCCATAGGGGCAGCTATTATTAGATGATATTTTCCCAACTCAATGGATTATCCTAAATATTTTTAAATAGGTTTTAATTAGACTCTGCCTCCTCAGAACAAACTCTTGAGTGAAATATTTTTTAATATGCCCTATATTACTTTTCTATGTGTTTAAAAGATTTATAACAACAAAAGCCTACAGACAGGAATTATTGTAACGGGAGAAAAACTAGCTTAAATTTTAAAAATATAAATAAATAAAGGTACCTTCATCAGTAGGAACAGGATTATGGGA
The DNA here is from genome assembly GCA_004363605.1 of Indri indri. Classification (NCBI taxonomy): domain Eukaryota; kingdom Metazoa; phylum Chordata; class Mammalia; order Primates; family Indriidae; genus Indri; species Indri indri. Next base: position 12,632 of record RJWJ010038661.1, read on the forward strand.
CGTCTATATAGAGGAAAGAATGAAGTAGATCTGCATATATTTATGTGGAAGGCTGTCCATAATGTAATAATGTAAGTGGGGGTAAAGGATACAGAACAATACATATAGTATTGATCCTATTTATGTAAGATGGCTTTAAGTGCGTACGTGTATATCTGTATGTATAAATGTGTATATATTTGCAGATGCAATCAGAGAGAGATGTAGAAGTATACACCAAATGTGGAGATTGGGAAGGGGAAATCTTTTACCTTTTTATTACTTCTACATTTCTACATTGAATCTTGAATCTTTTATAATAAAATTTTTTTTGAAAGAGGAAAGAAGCATAACTTACATTGTCTAAGAAAGAAAAAAAGTACTATAAAATATACTATAAAGAGGTAAAGTAGTATTAAAATATAAAGGACAAAATATTGATAACTGTGGAACTTGAGAAATTCCAAGGTTGAGGCATTTCCAAGAAACAGCTGAAATGACACGGTCTCAGGGTCGGGTAGACTGCAGCACCCAGTCCTGATGAGGCAGAGTAGTGCATGCAGCTGTTACTCCACGCTGGCTCAGCAAAATGGGGGTGCATGATATATAGAGATGAACTGCTGAGAAGGACACATCCATAAGACAAAGGTCCCAGAGATCCCCACCTGTCCTCAGGAATGCTGTGTACCCACCTTCAAGGCCTCACTCATCCCTCGGCCAATCACAAGAGTCTGTACACCCTTCTCGACAACTTCCTTCACATCTGCAGGCTGCACACCAGGAGAATGCTGGATGTGGAAAGAGAAAGTAGACAGGTACCTGCTCTCAATCTTTCTTTGCAATAGGCATTCTTGTGGGGTTCATTCATTCAAGAAATGTTTACTGAGGTTTATTCGGTGCCAGGTATCGTTCTGGGACCTGGGATTAACTGAGAAGATACAGTGCTCCCCTTAAGGAGCTCCAAGTCTACTGAAAAGTCAAGAAGATCAAAAAGAAATTTCAATAGTTTTATAAGTGCTTCAAGGTAAGTTCAGGGTATTGTGAGAACATAGAGAATGGGCACCTCATTCAGCCCTGGGAGGTCAGGGCAGGTGGTCAAGGAAGGTGTCCCAAAGATAGTGACATTTAAGCTAAAACCTAAAGGACACGCAGAATTATCCAGGTTAAAGGAAATCATGGAAACAAGGCATTCCATATACAATAGCATGTACAAAGGCTCAGAGGAAAGAAAAAGCCTAGGGAAAAATACGTAATTCGCTGCAATGCGAGCATAGAGAGGCAGGTGTGGTGGGAGAAGAAGCACTTGTACACCGTACTAAAATTTGGACTTTAGAAAATTTTCATATGAATCTCTACACTATTACCTTTTTCTGAGCTTTCCTGCTTAACCCCAGGAAACTCCTATTTATGCTTTAAATCCCACCTATTAGTCTGAAAAGTCTTCTCAGTCTTCTAAGCATATTTAAGGTGAGGTGTTTAACAAAGATAAATCCAGCATTAAAGGATGGTGGCTTCTGAACTATATCTACATCAGCACAGGGGACATGGGAGTTAGAGTTTGGGATGTACAAGGATGATGCTGTCAGCACTGAAGCGCAGAGAGACAGAGCATTCCTTCTCTGACCCATATACCTCTCTCTTTTCGTTCACTTAAGCAGCATTTACTGAGAGCTTAGTCTGTGCCGAGTCCTAGACTAAGCACTAGAAATACTGAGATCAACCAAATATTCCTTGGAGGACTTCTACTCAGGTAAAGTTAGTGAACATGTGCAAATATTTACAATAGCCTGAAATAAAAAGAGCATTGAGGATGTCAGAAGATGAAGTGAGTAAACACGAGTGGGAAATTGTCATGGAAGACATGCTGTTTTTAGTGGCTCTTGAAGTATAAGTAGTAGTATGCCTTTATGCCATGGTTGTAGAAGGGTTACATTCTAATCACAGAGATGGTATAAGAAAAGAGCTGCTAAAATTATCAGGAAGATAACAAATGGACCAGAAGGGTTTTTCAGTTCAGAAAGATGGTTTAGATGAGATAGGACTGAAATTTGTATATTTATAAAAGGTATGGGGAGAGTGAATATGAGTTTTTCATTAAATCCTACAGTAGTATTTACATTACAGTTTTCATAATACATCTATATAAATTATTTCCATGTGATCGCATAATGAGCCTGTCAAATAAGCACGAAAGCTTCCACTCTCCTCATTTTATAGATAAGGAAACTGAATCTCTTAAAAGATATGTAGCTTAGC
>RJWJ010038662.1:0-14864 GCA_004363605.1 Indri indri
TGGGACTGCAAACTAGTGCAACCTCTGTGGAAAGCAATATGGAGATACCTTAAAGAGATACAAGTAGAATTACCATTTGATCCAGCAATCCCATTACTGGGCATCTACCCAAAAGAACAAAAGTCGCTCTATGAAAAAGACACCTGCACCCGAATGTTTATAGCAGCACAATTCACAATTGCAAAGATGTGGAAACAACGCAAGTGTCCATCAATACATGAGTGGATTAATAAAATGTGTTATATGTATACCATGGAGTACTATTCAGCTTTAAGAAACAATGGTGATACAGCACCTCTTGTATACTCCTGGATAGAGCTGGAACGCATTCTACTAAGTGAAGTATCCCAAGAATGGAAAAACAAGCACCACATGTACTCACCATCAAATTGGTATTAACTGATCAACACATAGGTGTACATGTAAGAATAACATCTATTGGATGTCGGGCAGCGGGGAGGGGGTGGAGGGGACGGGTACATGCATACACAAAGAGTGCAATGTGCACCATCCGAGAGATGGACACGCTTGAAACTCGGACTCAGGGGGCGGGGGGGGTAAGGGCAACATACGTAACCTAAACATCTGTACCCCCGTAATATGCTGAAATTAAAAAAAAAAAATGTTAAAAAAAAAAAGATTGTAAAGTTTTACCTACTGCACAAAGACAACAAGAATATGTATTTCAGATAAAGGCTGGAAAAGAATATTTAAAAAATAGAGGATATGTTAGTGTGCTGGGGCTGGAAGTGAGTTTTCTATTCTTTTTCCCTATCCTTTATTGTTGTGATAATGTCAATGCAGTATTTTAAAAATTTATAAAAACATAATTCAAAAGAAGACTACACTTTCCAAACACCAAGGCTACTAGTCTATGCTCATTAAGGAATAAAATAATTGCAACTGGGCCTTTAATTATAGGTGGGAAACTGTATAGATGAAGAATCTAATGTGATTCAGGGGCCAAGCTAAAGATGCCAAAGCAAAAAAGTAAAACCGATTTCATTAAAGTATGCCCTGACTTATTCTGTAATGGACTTACTAAGTATAACAAATCACTACTTCTGATAGCTCTGGGACCCTAGACAGGTAAAAGGGAAACTTTCCTCTTTCAACTTCAGGAGAAATAACTAAGGCATAAAGGTCAGGGCCACGTCTAAGTTCAGCACCAAGTCAGACACCAAGACAGAGAGAAGTTTCACCTTATCTACAATCCTTCCCGTGACTCCCATGCCGTTGAGGATGGTGACATTAACAATTGTTGGCATTCCTCCATAGTAGATGGGTTGGGAGCAGTAGGGCCACATGTAAGGACATTCGGTCAGATCTATGTAGCTGGGGCTCAAACTGAAATAAAGAATACAGCGTTAGAGTAGACCACATTAGAAAACTACGATGAAGCAATACAACTGTGCAGGGAAGAGGTAACATAGCAGACCTGAGCTTTGCAAGGGCCTGCTTGCAGGGGTGCCCTTGGCTGGTGTCTGGGAACGTGGCTTTGGAATGCTCCTGCGCTGATAAGGTTGCTGCGCCAGCCCACTAGACTGTATGAACAGCATGATGTGTGGGGAACACCTCTTTCCTTCCCCAAGTCTGGAGCTTTGGTAGTTATGGCTGGCAGAGAATGAGTACATGACCAGCCCTAATGGAAACCTTGGACTTAAGTCTCAAGGGGGCTTCCCTGGGCAGACATACATGGATGTGGCGACGCAGCTCACTGCTGAGAAAGGGGCCAGCTCCGTGAGACTCTGCCTGGCAGGAGAGACGGGGAGAGCTTAGGAAGCCTAAGCCTGGGTTTCACCAGACTCCCTCCACGTGAGGTACCTTTTTCCGTTACAGATCGATTATCCATCCTGGCTGTGCCACTGCAATGCATCTTAACTGTGAGTACAACCACAGGCTGAGTCCCGCAAGTCCTTCCAGCAATGCACCAAGCCTGGGAGTGGTTCTGGGGACCCTGACATAGTTTGTGTCAGAAGTGCTGACACAAGTGGCTACCCCAATTTTGTTTGTTCCGCATTTTCCCCGTATCTGAAATGAATCTGTGTTGGGTTAGCACAGCAGCAGTGCCATCTATGCACAAGTGGAAAGACAGGTAGGAGGCGAGTGCTTCAGGTAGGACATGACCCAAGACGACCTCACTGGGGACATCAGCAGATCTTGCTTATCAAGCTGCACCTGTGTGCAGTGGGCACATGACTGACCACCACTCGATCTTTCAGAAAAACCAAGGTATCTTCAGGGATATTGTGACTTCCCTGGGCAGTTATAATCAACACATACCACAGTTACTCATTTAAAATAGATACCACCTAATTTTAAAAATCATGAGTGGGCTGGCCATGTGGCTACTAGGCTGTAGGTACAAAAGTACCTCTTCCACCTGAAACATGTTTGTAAATTTTGCTGGTACTTGTGCTCCGTAAACAGTTTAAATCAACTAATAAGATTCTACTAACAAATCAGTATTAGCGAACAGAATTCAACATCATATTAAGAAAACAATATACTAAAATCAACTGGGATTTATTTTAGAAATGTAAGATTGATTCAATATTGGGAAATTCATTAATATCATAAACCATAATAATAGGTCTAAACTAGTCATACGATTACCTTTATATATGCTGAAAAGGCTTATAAAATTCAATGCACAGTCCTGAAGAAAAACACTCAAGAAAACAGCAATTGATGGATAATCTCCCGCTATGACCATATATATCTCTATAGATAGATAGACAGACAGATCTTAGTCGTGAAGCCAGCATCTTATTTAATGGGGAAACAAAAGAGGCATTTCCACTCAGATGAGGAAGAACGCAAGGACACCCACCAGCCCCACTGCTATTCAACACTGTGCTAGAGATACTAGTCCACACAACTAATCAGAAGAAATCAAAAAGCCTTAAGAAGTGGTCAGGAAGAGGTAAAACTATTTCTATTCCATATGATATATGTTAGTACAGCTGGAAAACTAGAATAAATAATCAAAATAATTTACATAATAATCCAGTTGGTAGTACGATACAAAATTAACATACAGAAATAAAATCAACCAGTTAGAGGATATAATAGAAAAACCTAACTACAATGGCTACAGAAAGATTAAATACTTACACTTACCAAGAAATGTGTAAAACCCATAGGAAGATAACTGTAAAAACCTCCTAGAAGACACAAAAGGCTTGAACCAATAGAAACACATCATCCTCTACTCTTGGAAAAAATAACTCAATGTTTTTATAAAAATATCACTTCTAAGTTCATTTAAAATTTGATGCAATCCCAATAAAAACTCCAATAACCTTCTGTCATGGAATTACGTAAGTTCGTATGAAAGTCATATGAAGAAAACAAACATTCAAGAACAGCCAAGAAAACACTAAAAAAAATTACAAAGGGAATTAACCCTACCTGACACTAAAACATGCCAGGAAGCCTTTCAGATGGACCAGTGGAATGGAATAGAAAGCCCAGAGATAGACCCAAATACATATGAAAATTTAGTACATGATGAAGACAGCATCTCAACTTACTGCACTGAAGACAGACTTTTAATAAATGGAGCTGTTTAACAAATGGGTGGCCATTCGGCAAAAGATAAAATTAATTCCATACCTCATATCGCAGATGAGAATAAACTCTAAATGGATCGGGTAATCTCAAGTAAATAAAAGAAAGTAAACAATTATTAGAAGAAAACATGGTTAAATTTCTCTTTTATCTCACTCAGTGCAAAGACAGACTTTCTAGGACTCAAAATCCAGAGGCATAACAACAGCGAAAAAACTAACAAACTTGACCATTAAAAAAAAACAACAAAAAATACGTGGCAAAAAATACCTTCCACAAGTCAAAAGACCACTGACAAACCGTGGAAAAGATGTGCAACATATACCACTGACAAAGAGTTACTAACTCTAATATATAAAAGAACTCTTAAAAACTGAGAGACCAAAAACCCCATAGAAAAAGAGCAAAAAGAAATGAACAATTTGTGAGAAAGAAAAACAGCCCTTAAATGTAAACATTAAGTGTTCAAACTTACTCATAACTAGAGAAATGCAAATTAAAACAATACTGAAATACCATATCTCACCTGTCAGACTGGCAAAAAAGTAACGAGTATAATATAACGTTCTGTTGGCGAGGCTTTGGGGAAACAGGCATTCTCTCACACTGCCGGGGGAACGCAAACTGGCATAACCCTTCTGGAGGGGAACACAGCAATACCTAACAAGGCTACCTGATGCACTTAACTTTGACCCAGCAATGCCACTTCTAGGAATTTACCCTGTAGAAATACCTCTAACAAAATACCTCTAACTAAGATACACAAGCACAAGGTTATTCACTGCAATAATTCATAATTACAAAATATTGGAAACATCTTAAGCACCCATATGTAAATAAATAATTGTGCATTCACAGGATACAGCTGCAAAAAAGGAAGAAAAAAATCTCTATGCACTGGCATTCAGTGATTTCCAGGATGTTGTTAAGTGAAAAAAGCAAAGTGCAAATGAATATCCACAGCCATGCTATCCTTCTGTGGATCTGCTATGTACAAAAAGGAATTCAAAAAGGATAAACCAAAACCTAATGTGACTGTTACCACAGGAGTGTGTGCAGGCAGGGTGGGAAGAATGGGGGAATGGGAACAGTTATAGCTTCATGTGCAGTTCTGACCTTCAGAGCCACATTGGTAATGTTCCAACACCCAATGACTAGCTGACATCAACCAGGATTTGAGGTAGGGGAGCGGGGAATCCAAAAAAGAATACAAATACTAGCAAACGAGCCTAACCATATTAAAAATGAACAGCAAGAAAAGAACCTAAGTAACTCTAGAAAACAGTGTGACTACATTCTGTAAGGCTAAAGATAAAAAAGCACTATCACAAATACTGAATTTAATAAATGTGTTAATCATGAGGGTATGGGTTAGCCATTCTAAAGCTACTCGATATGTATATGGTAGGACACAGCAAGTAAGTAAACAAATATATCACAGATAATGAGAGCCAGGTTTCTCACTGTTGGAGAAAGGAGTTAGAAACAGAGAATGCTAGAACAAACACTGTGATGCTGGGCGGACTAAGGAGATGGTATGAACTCATGCTTCTAATACATATGCAAATGGACAGATACAGAAATAGGTACACGTGTGTATATACATACATTTCCTAGGTCTGTCTGCTAAAGAGACTAGAAACAACTATGAGCACAGCAGCTCTGAGCACACCTAGTGCCCAGGTTTGGGTTTCTGAATACCATTCTGCAATTAAAGAACAGGGATACCTGGAGAAAGAACTGATACCAAGGCTGCAGCACGTAAATACATCACAGGACATCTTGTGCTGCCAAAAAGAAAGAAAGTGCTCAGAAAATGACAAAGAGATGCTGAACAGACACAGAAGCCAACTAGAAGGAGCTCCCAATAGCCACGCCTGGGACAATTTGAGCAAAAAACTAAATAGTAATATTAATGGATTATAATCCACAGAGTAAAAAAATCCATGTGTCCATACTGACATAAATAATTGAATACATAAATAAACGAGAGAGAAAGGACAGCTCTTCCCTCCAGCAGAATTCCAATTAACAAATGCAGAAGGAATAAGGGAAACAGAAAATCATCATGTGTCAGACTTCTCAGTAGTAAGTGTGCGGGCAAGAACTATCAGTGGATGCCAAAATCAGTGAGTGGAAGTATGTTAAGAAACACAATCATCTCAAAGCATATCCCCACAAGATGCTTAGTAGTCACAAAGGGAAAACAGGAGCTGTACAGTGGACACAACACACCAGGCAAATGCCACCACTGAGATCTCCTGCTGCAGGAGCATAGCCGGCTGACGCTTCCAGCTGCAGCCCTCGAGACCCTGCACCGAGTCTGTGCCGAAGCCACACTCCCCCCAGGCTGCCCCAAGCTGATGACTGAGCACAGAGTGGGTACTCGGGCAGGCCCATTCCCAGGCAATGCAGGACTCCAACAGGTGACTTTGGCTCAAGGATTTCCCATCAGCCAAAACCTCTTTAGGCCTGTGCTGCAGCCTGAGGCATTCTCCATCCTCCTTCCCTGCCTCTCTCCACAGGTGTCAGATCAGCGCCACGTTCCCAAGACTCCGTGCCTGCTCCCACTCCCTTCCCTCTATCTTCCTAGGCCTCCCTCCCCACAATAACCTCTTGAACTTCTAATCTCATCTTGGCATCTGCTTCTCGGAGGACCCAGACTGACAGACCACATCAATGAAACAACAAAAATTAACACCACCAGTAATAAACCAAAGAAAAACTGAGGGCTGGGTGCGGTGGCTCACGCCTGTAATCCTAGCACTCTGGGAGGCCGAGGCGGGCGGATCGTCCTGAGCTCAGGAGTTCGAGACCAGCCTGAGCAAGAGCGAGACCCCATCTCTACCAAAAATAGAAAGAAAATTAATTGGACAGCTAAAAATATATATGTAGAAAAAATCAGCCGGGCATGGTGGCACATGCCTGTAGTCCCAGCTACTCGGGAGGCTGAGACAGTAGGATTGCTCGAGCCCAGGAGTTTGAGGTTGCTGTGAGCTAGGCTGATGCCATGGCACTTGCCCCAGGCAAGAGAGTGAGACTCTGTCTCAAAAAAAAAAAAAAAAAAGAAAAGAAAGAAAAACTGAGGAACTATCTGTGATAGGAGAAGACTAAATAGACATGACAACTAAGTATAATGTGGGATCTTAGACTGGATCCCAAAGGACCCGAGCAGAACAATGGGCGGAATCTGAACTAAGTCTGGAGATCGCTCAGCAGGGTTGTACCCATGTTAATTTCCAGGCTGGGAGGCTCATGCTGTGGTTATGTAAGATGTCAACACTAGGGAAAGCTGGGTGAAGGATTAATAGGTTCTTATGTACTATTAATGAAACTTTGTTATAAATCTAAAATCATTTCAAAATAAAGGGTGAAAAAAAGTCTTATTAAAAAGATATAACCTCAAACTAATCATAAGAAAATATCTGATAAACCCACAGTGAGAGACAGTCTACAAAATAAGTGACTAGCATTTTCCAAAGGATTCACAGTCATGAACGAAAGAGAAGACAAATGAAGTGTCAAAGGTCAGAGCAGATGGAGACAGACAGCTAACTGCAACGTGGGGACTAGACCCACAAGGCACAGGAACTCAAGGAGGACTGGCAATATGTACACAGTCTGCAGATTAATTACAATGTTCATGTGTTAGTTGTAATGGCTGTACTATGATCATCCAAGATGGTGGCATCAGAGGAAGCTTGGACCAAAGGTATATGAGAACTCCTTTACATTTCTGATGAATTTCTGTAAACCGAAGATTATTTCAAAAGCTTAAAAAAGTTAAAAAAAAAAAAAACACAAACACTTATCATTATTTTTAACCATTTACACTGAAGATAATAGAACATCAGTAAGTCAAAAGTAGTCACAAGTCCTACCAGCCAGCATCCTAGTAGAAGCTGCAGCATGTTTTAAACTCTCCCTGAATGTCCCAAGTACTGTGATCAGTGATCATCCATTTTGAGGCTTGTATTTTGTGCAGAAGGAAGCCCCCCCAAGAGCCCAGTAAAGAAGAGAAAGAATTATTTAGAGGTACAGCTTACCAACCTTGCCTGTGGTTTGTAGCTGTTGAGGATCTGATAGGCTCTGAGCAGATCAAGCTTGCCATGGCCTTGCTCAAACATGTTGACACCAGGAAGCCTCCGGGCTGACGCGATCAGAGCCTGCTTCATACTGGCAGGATTTACCAGCTCACGTTTCTGGACTGTGCTGGGGGGAAATGAAGCATTTGCTCATTTTCCTTCAGCAAAAGAATGAAAACCAGATTACCTATCCCTAACTTACCAACATGCAAACACATGGCCTTCAGTCTTGTTGTGTATCTAATGGTAGCTTCTTTGGTCGAGCCCACAAAAGATGAGAATGAGCATCTACTCATTTCCACACTTGCCTCAGGACCAACGACTTAGCAACCAACTTCTACAAGGCTTTTTTGAAGTCACTTATAGACTAGTGCTTGTTTATACTAAATTTACCAGTAACACACATTTTTTGGATAATTCAACTAAACTGAACCACGCAGGTTGCAGAAGGCAAGAATATATAAAAGGTACTGGCTCCTCGGGGGAGGGGAAGCCCGCTGGCCAGAAGGAGAAGACACCCCAGGACACCACCTGGCTGGGAGAAGAAAAGGAGCACAGATGAACCCTCGGGAGGGACCACGCCGCAGGATGGGCAGGAGGCACGGGGTCTGCGTGGAGACCACTGCCTCCAAAGCTAATCGTTGCCTTTTTGTTTCCAGATTGCAGGCATCGCCCTAGTGGATAACACCTTTTAGAACATTGCAGACCTAAGGGAGTTTCAGCATCAGAATGTTATCTGAGCAAATTTTAACATACAGCTCTACCTAACTGGATACTTAAGTAACACAAGCATTAAAACGTTCATTTTTGTATATCTATATATTACAAACGCAAGTAAATTTTAATCCCTAAATTGAGGGGAAAAAAATCAGTAGGCAAAAAAGGAAAACTTACTCTCCTAAGTTCCTAAATATTTTTATATGATGGTGGTTGGTCTCACAGTCCAGGCAGGTTTTCTAAATGGGAAATCTGATATAAGGAGAAGTAAGAGGAGGTAAAGTAGGATTAATTCTTAATGACAGAATAAAAGAATTGCTAAAAGCTATGGGTCAATAATTTTCCCCTTCTTCCTGCCTATAAAGCAAAATCAAAGGTTAGGTTCCATTTCCTTTCAGAGTACTGTAAAGCTGGAAGGAAGCTCAGGAAGACCTCCTCTATTGCTCAGCATCCATTATGAGCTATTGTCAAGCCACAGCAGTATTCCTGAATGATCACAATGGCATTTTTATCTGCTGCAGGAAGATGAGGAGAGTGAAAAGTTTCCTTGCTGCTGAAAATATCTGTACTTAGAGATGCCACTGGGAATGGAAAACACAACTCCTCATCTCCCCACTTACACAGTAAAGAGATCCGACAGGCTCAAGGGGGAAGCTGGAACCCCCGTTTCCTGCTAACAACCATGGCAAGTGGGAGAAATGAACCAGTATTTTCTGTTTCCAGAATCAACAAGATTGGAAACAGGTGCCATAGCTGAATTGTCTCCACTGGGCAACTACAAAAGCTCAAATGAAACAGGTAACCCATGATCCACCTTCCCTTTCTTCTGTTCTTCACTTTACGTAACACAAGGGAGAAGAAAACAACTGAAAGAGAAAGACAATGTTTCTAGCAAGCATATGGTTAATCTACAAAGATTACTCTGGCCAATGTCAACAGTTTCAAGAATTTGGCTCTGATGTAAGAAAAGGATAGGGGAAGCAGGAAAGAGGGAGGTATCTACTACCTTTATCAAGGATTACTAACAAAATAATCTCAGGCTTTAGAAGCTAAAACCAACATTCAACTTACTTTTGAACACAATTTTAAACAAAAAATTTGAATATCAGTTACATATTTTAATCTAATTTTTAAATTAGAACATTTAATAATAACTTTCAAATATGCAGAGCTTTAAGTGTTATCACAACATAAGAGCTCTACTAAAACCTCATCTAGATAGAAAAATTAAGATTTATTGTGGGGGGGAAAAATAGTCACAAAATAAATGCTAGCCCCAAAGACATATTTTAATGACTCAGAATAAGGAAACACAGTCCATCCGACTAACAGAGCATGTGAGCTTCAATTTCAGTCTCCCAACTTTGAGAACTTGCTTCCAGTTTCACTATCTGCAAGATTAAGGGCCAATCACTAAACTCCATTCCAACCGTGTATGAGAGTCAATGACACAAAGAGGAGCAGTGACTGTTAGTCTCTGACTGATTTGACATTCTTAGCTAACGGAGTACATTAAAAGGTGAGTCACTGCCACAAAAACAACAACAAAATGGTTAACCATGTGAGAACATGAGTATGTTAATCTGCTTCACTATAATAACCTTTTTCTAGCCATATGTATCCCATAGGATCATGTTGTATACCTTACATATCCATAATAAAATTTATTTTTTTAAAAAAAGGTGATTCCCACAGGAAATGGGGATATGGCAGAGAAATATCTTACTTTTTGTTTCCTGCCTAATACGTATACTTGTTTGAATATAAAAAGCACCATTCTGGCTGGGTGCAGTGGCTCATGCCTATAATCCTAGCACTTTGGGAGGCCGAGGCAGGAGGATTGCTTGAGGCCAGGAGTTCCAGATCAGCCTGAGCAAGAACAAGACCCCATCTCTACTAAAAAACAGAAAAATTAACTGGGCGTGGCAGCAGGTGGCTGCAGTCCCAGCTACTTGAGAGGATGAGGCAAGAGGACCACTTGCGATCAGTAGTTTGAGGTTGCTGTGAGCTACGATGATGCCGCTGCACTCTAGCCTGGGTGACAGAGTGAGACCCTATCTCAAAATAAATAAATAAATAAAATTTAAAAAAATTTTTTAAAAAAGCACAGTTCTAGCACATAAACAGCAAATTTTAAACAAATACAGAACACAAATACAAGTAATAGGTATTTTGCCCTTGTACAGCGCTTTATGGTTTAGTTTACAAAGTGTGTTCACATACATGTCATCTAACTATAAAAGAAGGGACTCCTACCTCTTTTGCAGACATGAAGAAATAGACAGAGATCAGGTCATGATGTGCCTAAATTCTCTCATCTAGTCAGGGGCAGAAGCAAGACTCAATCCAACTGTGCTGGCACCGAGTGCTCCTGTCCTGACACTAAAGCTGCTGCTCTCTGCAAGCAACACTCACCTCACTAACAAGGTGACAGCGCCTGCAACCACTGGAGAGGCAACGCTGGTCCCCGAGAGGGCCCGGCACCCCCCTTTCACACCAGAACCCCGCACTCCGGCACCATAGGTGACAACATCAGGTTTCACACGACCGTAGCCTCCTGGTAGTTCCTGTAAATAAAAGCAGCTCGGTTTCCTCAGTTCACACATTGGTACACGGCCACGTGTAGTTATGAGTGAATAAAACCAGAAAAGAAATATGGGTTATTTAAAAACGGTGTAACTTTAGGAAGGTACTGGCTTTAGTCTGAAATTCACTGCACTACAGAAAACAAGTTTAGATGATAACGTAGAAAATAAAACTATTTTTAGTATGTTTTATAATAAACAGTATAATAACAAGGGCATAAAGCAATTAAAAAATAAATATTTTAATTTTGCTAACAGGCAAAACTAGAAATTGGATATTGACTTATCAACAAGACCAAAAACTAGAAAGTAATTTATCTCTAGATAAATTAAAAAATCAGAAATATGTTCAAAAAATTAGAAAATTAAAAATTAGAAAAAAACTCAAACATGTTTCTTTACAAGGAAAAAAGGACATGGTATGTGACTGGATGTTTCAAACTGTTGTCAAAAATAAAGTAAGAAACCATTCAGAATGATCAAGATAACCATACAACTAACTTGGGATAAGATTTTAACTAAGTACTCTCTTAAGCTTCCTACAAATTAGGGCAAAATGAAAAGTACAATAGGGTCTCATATTACGTTGGAAAAAAGTATACCAATTTGGAGTGAAAAATCTTTCCTGACAACCAACCATAAAGGAATGTGGAGCGAAGAGAGCTGCGCTGTGACTGAGGAACATTTCTCAAAATGCCATTAAAAACAAGCTCTTGATGCAGGCCAAGGACACGACACCACTTCGCAGTTCGGTGACAGTGCTGACACAGGGAGACGGGAACACAAACTGGCAGACACACTGTTTCCCAGTATCCGACGGCACAATGAACATGCTCAGGGAGCGCAGATGAAAGGACACACAGCGCAGTGCTGGGACTGACTTTTGCCTAAAAGTGGGGTCTACCAGACCATGGCATCAAGTCAGCGGGTCAACTCCAGGAGGAAGCATCTCAGTGAATGAGGTGAGGACCCTGGGGGTGCTGACACCGTCATGGTACTGAGGTGCAAGAGGAAGACCATCCCATGAAGCGCTGCAGGGGTGGACAAGCAGGCCCACAGTGTTCCCAGGAAGTGTGAATTTTTCTGGGGACTTATCCGAGACCCCCAAGCTTGGCACATGTCAAGTCAGAGCACCAACAGATGGTCTGCCCCAGAAGAATGCCAGGGGCAGGTGCGCCCCTCACCCGCTCAGTGAAAGAACCTGTGTACTGCTCCACTGAACATCTCATTTTGAATCAAACTTTATTTTGATCGGTAAAGGAGGGTGAATTAGTAGCATAAATAAACCCCAAGCAGCTGAGTTATTAACTTGGTGGAGTTATTTCAATTTTGTCCAGCTAAATATAATTATTTCTGTGTTAGTAGAGTTGATATTAAGCTGTTCTCAATGTCTTCTCCCACTTCTTAAGGCCAAAACCAAAAAATCACCTCACCTAGCATTGAGGAGGACTGCTTATCTTACTACCAGTTAGGACAAGTGGGCAGGAATCCAATTCACCCAAAAAGTGAGTTACTCAGAAATACATTTAAAAAACTGGGAACCACCACCTAGAATTGGCCAGTGCTCTATGCGTGGCTCTGGACTGGCCAGTGAAGCAGATGCCGAGGGGCAGCTCTGCTGTCCTCATGGCAGGGCCAGCACCCAACGCTCTGGCTCGACCTGTGAATCCAAAGGCCGGTCTGCCTTACGAGCTTGTAATCCATGCATTTACAAATACACCCCCGGGCTCTTGAACAAATGGTTCTGTTAGCCACATGAGACTAATAAAGCAAAGCGTACCCAGGTTGTCATTCCCCTTGAAGAAAAGCGAGCGATGTTATCTTCAAAGTCAATGCCGCCTACTCCAATCACATCCATCTGATCAGCAGGGTTATTCAGCGTGCTAAATTGAGTCATAAAAAAACAAGGGAAGGGAGACAATTTAAAATGAATAATTCAAATATTCCAAGAAAAATCTAAGACTTTCTTAGGTTCTTCTGTGAGGAGACTTGTGCAACTCTGACAGATTGCTGTTCCTCACCAACGTCCTGTGAAACACCATGTTCCCTGCCACCTTTGTGTTGTGCTCAAATTACATCCTCTCACCTGGAAAGCCTTTGCTTTCTCCTCCTCCCTGTCAACGTTATCACAGCTGGGCCCAGCTCAAGGCTCACTTTCCGTCAGTACGTGAGACAGCTGGCCGATGTCCAGGCCTGTGTGAGGCACCAGGAGCACACACACAGGTAGAGATGGGCTTTCCTCTCGAGGTTTTTTCCTCTAACACACTGTAAATTCACAACTCTTTGATAAGAATATCAAGTGCAACTGCCCACAAAGCCACAGGGTTTTAGAAGGGCGACTGGTGTGTGACAAAGCAGTCAGGACGGCATGGGAAAGAGCTGGTAATCCAGACAGGTGTGACACGGAGGATCAGCAGTAGGGACAGGTGGAGGGGACTCGAAACACACAGTGTCTATTGGAGACATGAAAGGAAGCCCAGATTTAAGGGAGATGTGCACGGAGTGGCAGAAAATAACACTGAGCCAAGAGAATTCCGGCAGGAGTTGGCAAACCATTTTTATAAACACGGTTTTACCTAAACCCAGCCATGCTCACTCGTTTCCACGCTGCCTGTGGCTGCTTTCGCACAGCAGTGGCAGAGCTGAGTAGCTACAGCGGAGACCGCATGGCCCACGAGGCCTAAAATATTTATTATCTGACCTTTCACAGAAAAAGTTTGCAATTACAGGCTAGAATATCGAAGACCTTGAAAACCAAGAAGAAAATTTTGATCTATTAAGCAATAATACTCCACTGTAGATTCTTGAATAGAGAACTGCTAGAATACATGTTTTAACAGCAGAAATACAGAAAAAAAGAAGAAAAAAGAGCAGCTACCCCACACAGAGCGTCGGTACCCCATTCTCTCCCTCTACTACCTCGTTTCACCCTCGCAGTCACGAGGGCAGGCCCCATGCCTCTATGACAGGTGAGGAAGCCGAGGCTCAGAGAAGTGAAGCCCCCCTCCGCCTGAAAGTGGCAGGAGGGACCTGTCTGTTTCCACATCTGGTTCCATCCCTGTCCATGCTGGAACAGCTGGGGTGGGCAAAGACTACAGGTAGGAAGACGGCCTAGGAACACTGACAACTTGGGTGACTCTGAACTGATGAGTGCCAGCCTTGAGTTGGCAACATCGGAAATGGGAGAAACATTTGAAAGGGAAAACAAGAAAACCTGACAACATGACTTAATAATTGTGTTTGTCATGGTACAGCTGCAGTCAGGGTATGTTCAGGCCACTTAAACCTACAAATCACAATATACATCACTGATGCCAAGGCAAAATCCAAACCCTGGACCTCTCACGAGGGGACAGGATCATTTACCCAACTATTAGGCTAGAACCATGTGACTGCCAACATTCATGTTTTCTGAGCTATATAAACATTAACTTCACATAATTTAGCCTCATACTGTGCCCTGGATGATTTGCGTAAACTCAGTTAATCCCCAAGACAACTTGCTTTTCCCTGGCAGGCATCTCTAGGACGTCCCAGCAAGATGCAATGAGTGGGCCCACATCATAAACACACATCCACCCCATGTGCGCCATGGACGAGCACACTCAGGCAGGACACATGAGCGCACACACCTCTCTCTCTACTGTATCATGGCACGCTAGGCACACACTCTGTAATCTTCCCTTTTTTCTTGGTGGTGACCTTAAATCCTTTGTCACAGTACCAAACTGCACACATCCTGGGTACTCAATAAAGGAGGGTAACAAACATCCTCCTACAGAAATCTTTCAGCACAAGAAATTATTTACATACATTATCTACAGAAAAAAAATTCACAGCTGCAGGTAGAAAGAAAACTGAGATCCCTAACCAGACAAAAGTTGACCGGCTGTGAATGACAATG
>RJWJ010038663.1:0-14867 GCA_004363605.1 Indri indri
GTTTATTTCTACATAGTTCAGTCCAGGCCTTGCCTCAGTTGGCTTTTTTTATGGACGGGAGCTTGCTCTTATCCTTGGCTATGAAAGCAAGCTGTGCCACCAGAGGGCAGCTTTCTTCCAGGAAAGAGGTCAAAGCCAGTTCCTGGGTGGTGCTCACTACTGCCTGCTTGCAAAACTTTGCTCTGTCCAGCTCAGCCCCTGAAATATCCTACGGAGGTCTTGTCTCGTAAGGACATCAGGGCCCCAGAATCTGAGCGCACAGACATTACGGAGAGCAATGGCTACTGCCTGGGCCTCTAAGCTGCCATGCAAGTATAGGCTCCCTAGGAGGCAAAGTGCCTAAAGGCATAAAACAGGGGGTGGAGGGTTGTACCCTCCTCCCTTTTTGACTGAGGGCCCTGTGCCCCATTTTCACCCCAGGTGGGACTGGGCCTCACATCTCTGTTCTCAGACTGGGCTCCTTGCCCAAGCGCCCTGCAAACACCAGCCTGCTGTTGAGTGGACCTGACCAAGGTGTGCAGACTCACATGCTTGTCATTGGAGTTCAAAAGGGCCTGGGAAAACCAGGGGACGTTGGAGCCTCTATAGGTTCCTTGACACAGGATCTCAAACCCTGGTTATGTGGCCATGCAAACGCATCTCTCAGATCTCCAGCTGAGGGCCCTGAATACTGTGCTTTGGAACCTGTCACCTTGCTCTGAGGCCATGCTCCCACGGACTGCAGCTAACCAGGGACTGACACAGTGGGGACACTAAGGCAGGCCTTTTCCTTGGAGGCACAGAGATGGGACTCCTCTGATGGCAACTTTGGCTTGAGGACTCCCTGATGGCCTTTCTAAACAGCACTGTCACCTAAGACACTTCCAGCTGGCCTTTTCTCCTTCCCTCTGTCCTTCCCCCAGGGTCCGACTTGCCCTGTGGTCTGACAGCTCCCCCAGCTTCCCTCTCCTCTTGCCCCATTTTCCCTCCTAGACATTCTCCCACCAAGTATCTTGAAGATGTTAGCCCCCCTTGCTGTCTGCTCCTCGGAGGGTCTGGACTAACACACTAACCCTAGACCTGACCAGAGAGTTTTATCACCTGAAGGGAGGAGCAGGAAGGGAAAAGGATTGAAATGGATTGGGCTCTGTCCATATGGCAGGCACTATGCTTCAGGCTTACACACTCCACTGCATTCAGTCCTCCCTGCAAGATAGATGAGATGTCCCCATTTTACAGAAAGGGAGACTGAGGCTCAGAAAGCTAAGGTACTTGCCAAAGCAGCAGAGTTAGGAGCCAAACTCAGGCTCGTTCTACTCTAAGGCTCTTCCTACTACTTTCTGCTATGAGGAGGTGTGTCGTTGTTCTCATTCCCTCCCTCCTCGGCCTAATTCTTTCAACAAATATTAGTCAACAACTTGTTATATGTCAAGTATTGAGCTTCTACTGGGGTTAGTTAGTGAAGTAATGAAGCAAGACTCCTTCAAGGGTTTGCAGCCTAGAGCTGGGACAGACAAAAAACCGGTTACAGTATACCAGGTTAAAGGCTATGATTTGAAGGTATGTCCAAAATAAAGTGTAAAGAAAGGGGACGGGGCCTGGAGGACTCTGGGAAGGTGTGTCTCACAGGAAGGAGCCTTTGCACTGAGACATGAAGGAAAAGTAACATTTTTCCAGGGAGTCAAGTTGGAAGAAGCAATCCCAGGCAGATAAACAGCCTCCGTAAAGGCCCAGGGGCCTGGGAGGCCGAGAATGTCAGGACGCATTTGGGCACACCGTGGAGCATCGTAGGAGGAGGAAGGCAGGGTAGAGGGGAGGACGAGAACGGCCGCCAGAGGCTGGGTCGGGAAGGGCCCGGTGTGCCCGGACTCCGTGCGAGGTTGCTGGGACACATGCGGGTGTTCTGGGTCATCTAGGTGGCAGTGTGAGGAGTTAGCTGAGAAGGGGCAGGCTGGAGGCAGGAAGACCAGGCAGGGTAGTCCTGGTGGCATATGGAGAGTTCCTTGAACAATGGCACCGGGAGTGGGAGCAGAAGAAAGGCAGTGTGTGAGCAGTTGTTAGGAGGCTCTTGCAACCTCATCAGTGGGAGAGAGATTTCTTATCTCGCAGGTGGAGAGGCAAAGTGCTTTCTTCAAGGGAGCACGAAAAGTCATTAGTAGCCGTCCTCGTCCATCATTGCCAATTCTTAAACAGGCTGCAGATCAGAGAATGGAGTCAACTAAAACCTCCTGAAACCCTCCACCGTGGACTGTCTCTGCGCCTGTCCCTTCGAATTGATGTCTTGAACGTAAAGGATAACCTACCGCCAAAATTGGGCCTGAGAAACTTGTTATATCCCGCTGTGAGGTTCTCAAAGCCAGGCAGGGAAAGCTTGTCACTTCTGTGGACCTCGATGTTAAACTGACGCCCCTGGATACACATCCTGGAAAACAACATGGGTTTTGTTGCACATGTTTGATTATGTGTGAATGAACATCTATGCACATAAACTTGAGCTTGTGTTTACATGTGTGTGTCGTGCCTGTGGACCAGTAGTGACTTTCCTAAAGAGAAATCTCTTAATTTGCAGCTGTTGAGTTAGCATCTCCATTTCATGACCCATTTGCCATAGATCAAAATGCAGTGATAATTCGGGAACCCTCCAAGCATCTTCTCAAAAAGCACACAGCTTCCTCCTTCTATGACCATTTTGGAAGCTTCTCTTTTCTAACCAGAATAACTAGCAGGAAGTTTCATAATCCCAGTGCTCCAGGGACGTGAATGGTCTGGATTTTGCCTTGCTGTAGGTAAGTAGGAAGAGCTACCATCCCCCCCAAACCCGACCAAATGCCTATACACAAAGCTACTCAGACCAAGGCCATCCTGGGGTAGCAAAGCTCACCTTTGAGCGAAGAGACACAGGTACAGGAAGGTCAAATGGGGACTGTAGTTCATGTTGGGTCACTGCTCACTCAGAGGGATTGAAGTAGGAATCACCTGGGGAAACAGGGAACGAGGTGAGCAGCAACCGATCCAACAGGCTCACCTGCTCCCAACCCGGCCCCTCGCTCCTGTGGGTGGTGGGCACCCCATTTTCTCAGCATGCACTGGGAGCAGCCTCCCTCCACACCTTTTGTTTATAGCTCCTGCTCCCTGCGTTCCCTCTAGGAATGGCTTCATTTCGGAGGATTATGTTTTAAATCCACCCTAATGAAGGGCTGAGAGCTGAGTTTAGAAAGTGGCTCGCCAGCACCAGAAATGCAGCCGGTCTATCCTGGGAGCCCCAAGACTATCCTTACCCTGTCCTTGTCCTGCCTTTGCCAGGATGGACACCCCCAACTCTAGGCTCTCCTTGACCGAGCCAGACGTTCTCTTATTTATCCCAGGGTCTAGGCTTGTGAGGCCTGCTGTGTAGACAGGAAATAAAAACCTTCTGAGAACCTTCCATGTGCCAAGTAATGAAGGGGCTGCCTACTGCTCCTCCCCCTGCTCAGGACTCTCTTCCCTCAGAAGTGGCTGGGGCCTGTGCCTTAGCCAGCCTGCTGCTCTCTCGACTTCCCAGCCTGCTCCCTGGGAGCCGGAAGAAGCCGTTCAGCGGCTGTACTGTAGAAGCATGGCCCAGGACTGGCCTCCTTAGGTTTGGGAGCTGCTGTCAGACGTCCCTCTGACAGAGTGGGAGGCAGCCAGGCAGGCCAGCCTGTGTCTGTCACGCCGTGACAGCAGAATGGGGGTTCTCAGGCTCAGGCCCCATTCCCAGGCAATCCCAGCGAGGATCATCACCTTCTGTGTGGTAACCTTGTGAACCAGGCCACTTTCTAGAATCTGGCCATTCTAGAGCTCAGGGTGCGATTCAGACATTCATTAATATTACTTTACTTACAAACCCATATGTGCTCATTGTAGAAATGAAAACAAGACAGAAATGCACAAAGTTAAAAGTGTAGGTCCCAATAATATGTCAATGTATGTGCATCAATTATAACAAACATGGCACCCCGCTGTGTGGGGCATTGATGGTAGGGCAGGCCGTATGTGTGCGAGGGCTCAATTTTGCTGTGAACCTAAAACTGCTCTCAAAAAATAGTCTATTTAAAAAAATAAAAACAAAACAAAGAAAGTGTAAGTCCCTCCCTCATTTCCTCTCTCTAGTCTCATACTTCAGAGATAACCACTGTTAACAGGTTTTTTTACCCACACATACATGTATGTATTTATATACACATATATTTCTGCATGGAGAAAAAATTAAAAAGCAAAATTGGGGCAATAGCATCCCCTTTTTGGCTATTCACTTTTTTTTTCACTTGATTAACATAGCAAACATTTATTCACTACTTAATACGTGCTTACACTTAACTAAGCATATCTGGAATCCTCCCAACTCTATGAAGTATCTACCACCATTCTCCTCACTTTACAGATAAGAAAGCTGAAGCTTAGAGAGGATAAATAATGTCCCCAAGATCATGTAGCAAGTGAGGGTCAGGATTGAATCCAAGCAAGCTGACCCGAGCGTTTTCATCACTGCACCACGAAACATGCTCTTTCTCAGTATCAGTGACATCTTCTGTGCCAGTTCATTCTTTCTAATGGCTGCAAGGTATCTCATAAAATGAATGCACCATTTATGTAACACATGGCCCACTAAGAATGCTGAGTTATAATCAGGAATGAACATCTTTGCACATAGGTAAGCTCTTATAACTCGGCTCTCTGTCATGTTAGCTCTTTCCTTCTCTCTCACCAAAAATACCAGCTATAAAATCAACATTATCAATCCAGCAAAATCAAATTCACACTCTTCCATTGGTCCATCTCCCCAACCCCTGTCCTCGCCTTGTCCCAGCATTGAGTTTAAGAGGGTCCATGGAGGGTCTCCCCTGCCCTCCATCCCTTCATTCGATTTTCCAAAGGCTTTTTGAGCTCTTCCTTTGAACCAGACACACATGAGGCACAATGAGAGCTCCCTTCTAGCAGGGGAGAGAGATGTGTGAGTGGTGATTGGTGTTCCCTATAACCATCCCATAATAGGAGCAGAAGCAAGAGGATATTTAGTATGCAAAGGAAGTGGTCAGCTCCATTGGGGGAGGATGGGGCAGTGCCAGGATGGATGTCACAGAGAAGGTCATTTGATTCTTGAAGAGTGCACTGCATTTTGCCAGGTGGACAAAGGAGGGGGGGCCTTCCGGATGTTGGACAAACATGTGGAGGATCACACACGGCCACTCTCCTACCCACTTATACTCAGCCCCTTTCCCCAGCCCTTGGCTGTACAGACTTCTTCCTAGTCCGGCCTGAATTATCATGGGTCTCATTTTAGCATATTCCTCCATTCTTACTCCTCCTACAGGAAGTCGCCCTTGATCAAGTTGGGGAACCATCTAGTCTTCAGATCCAAGACTCCTGTTGAATGATGTTTTCCCTGTGGCCGACCCCCTGCTAGGAAAAGGGAAACAGTGTCCCTGGGCCTCTGAACCTCCTCTAAGGAGTCTCCCCATGCTCTGGCAGCTTTGCCCAGGCTAGAGACAAAAATGTGATCCCATCCTACCCTGCTTGCTCGGTTAGGTTGCGGAACATGTCTCATTTTATAATGGAAGAAGAGGGAAGCTGGAAAAGCCTTCTAAATTCCTTCAAGGTGCTAGATGCCTTGTTTGGTGTTTAATCTCATTTAATTCTCTTGGCTGTGGGGCCCAGTGGGTGCTAATTTTTAGATTTGAATCTCAAATTTGTGAAGGGATTTGGCTGAGGTCACACAGCAATTGAGTGGCCATGATTTGAATCTGTTTTCCAACTGCTCTGCGCTTTCCAAGTTCTTCGCACGGAATCTAGGGAGAGAGCCTCCAGCCCCCCATGCTGAATGGGATTCCATTTGATGCTGGTCCTTCTTACACCAAAACCATCTCTGGGATGCAGTGTTGCATCCACAGACGTCCCAAGTAATAAGAGCCTCTGGTGCCGCCCTCGCGTGTGGCAGAGGAGCCAATCATTAAGTGGCTATTTATGATCGGCCCGCCTGAATGGAGGCTTAGGCCACCAGTTCTGATACAGATGCTGAGAATGGCATTTAGCAGAGAGGTGCACCAAGCCACCAGAGGACAGTGTCCTGAGGGTTGTCCCTCCAGCTGCAACACAGATTCTGGCTAGAACCATCCAACCTTCTGCATCTGCTAGGGCATGGTACTCAGGAGGTCCTGGGAGGCTCCTGAGCAGGGGCAGTCTATGCACTTGCCCTCCTTGAGGGCACCTCTGGCCAAACTCCTGCCTTTACTTGTAGAGGAGAGCTTGAGCTTTGGATTCAGATACACCTGAATCATTTAACCCCTCAGAGCCTCAGTTTTCCCATCTGACAAATGGGAATAGGTAACATTCAGTAAATAGTTTTCATTCTCTGCCTTCCATGTCTCCCATGGGGAACCCAGTGATCCCACTATGACTAAGAGAGCTCAAAACTCAAGCTCTTTCTATTATACCCCAAGCTGCCACCCAGAATGTGAACTGACTGGTACCACCTGAGGAAGGACAGGACATTAGGATCACATAGGTGGCTGAGGGCACCCTTTTC
This sequence comes from Indri indri, assembly GCA_004363605.1. Lineage (NCBI taxonomy): Eukaryota > Metazoa > Chordata > Mammalia > Primates > Indriidae > Indri > Indri indri. Next base: position 6,521 of record RJWJ010038663.1, read on the forward strand.
TGGACTGTGTCTGAGAAGCAGAGGTGATTCCAATATGCCTGAGTTTTTACTGCCATTTCTAGTATTTCCATCACATAAATACTGTGAAGCCCAACATGTCAACTCCAGGCACGGTGTCCCTGTCCTCGGTCACTCCAGCATACATAGAATCATCCGCTGGGAAGCAGGAGTGGAGCTTGAATTAGGTTGGGGCGAGGAAAGGCATTATTGCCACGGGTTCCCCTTAAGAAAGTCACGGAAGGTAAGGTGGTGCGTGGTGTGCCCTGTGTCCGCTGGCCTTGGCTGGCTGGCAGCACGGGGGTGAACACTCATGGCTCTAGCATCAGCCACAGGGGCTCTAATCTTGGCTCTGCTGCTTGCTCTCAGATGGTGTTACCCAACACAAATTCGATGCTTAGCAATTTCCAGGCTCTGCCCCCTCCCCAAGTCCCAGCGGGGCTTGTGTTCACATTTCCTTTCCTTCCCCACTTCCAAGCACCAAAAGGGGCCACAGTTCCCTTACCAGGCAGCTGTCCAGACTCTGTTAAGGCAAGTCCTGTGGGCCTTCAGGTAGGACTTTCAGGCAGGGCATGGTCTTCTGGGTCCCCGGGGTTCTCCCCATCCTCAGTCCTGACTCCTCAGATGTGGGAACACAGCCACTCTCGGGAGGAGTGGCGCTCTCTCTGGGGAGGATTGAGCTGCTCAACCTGCCAGGCAGAAACAGATGTGGGCGGAGCCTCTCATAGCCCCTCCCTCAGTGGGGCTCTGACTGGTCCTGGGTGTTGTGGGAACCGTCCAGCTTTGCTGTGGCTACTGGCTGCCGGGGGTTTGTGTCTTAGCCGTGCCCCTGGACCCCAGCCAGGAAATACTCCCGAGATCAAAGACCCATGAGAGTCAGGTAAAGTGAGTGACCCGCCCCCAACCATGCTTGGCCCTGATTGTGGAGGACACCTGCCGTCTTGGTGTGATGGGGTGGGAGTTAGCAGTATGACCTTGGGCAAGCCACTTCACCGCTGTAGCCCTCAGCTTCCCATCCTTAAAATGAGAACTTGACCATTCTCTGATTTCTGGTTGTGCATTTTAAGAGCTTTTTTTGGGATCAGCAGAAAGCCTATTCTATGTAATAAAAAAGACTTTCCTATCCCAGGACCTAGGGCTTTCCAGACTGGGAAGTTTCAAAAAGACACATAGAGGCCAAGAGAATGGAGGGTAGAGGCTCAGCAGGCAACCCAGGATGAGGCGGGAGAAATGGGGCTGCATTTCTCCATTTCGCCTCCTGCCCCCATCCTAGTCCTCACGCAGAGGACGCTAACTCCCTGCATGGTCCCTTTAGGGGCATCGCAGACATGGAGGCCCTCTTCCTCCATGGCCAACTGAACCTCCTAACAGAAGAGCGTTGACGGTGTTCACTGAGCCCTGAATCTTCCCCCTCACCAGAGCCGGGAGCCCCCAGAATCACTCTCAGATCCAGCCCCAGAGGGAGGCACAGGGACTTCCTTGGTGGCTTGGCCTTGAACCCTGGAGAGCTAGGAGCCAGGAGGGAGTCAGAGGGAGGGGCAGGGAGGGAGCAGATGCCCAGAGACACCTCATTCCCTCTTGACCATGGCTAAGCTCCTCCCAGACCCCTGCCAGTCCCGGAGGGGGAGAGGGGAGACACGGAGAGAGGCAGGAGGGCCAGCGAACATTGCGGCAGGCAGGGGAGGGCCTCGATGTACAATGTACCGCAGGTGTCTTTGGCCCCAAACCAACTTCCTTAGTGCACCTCTGGAGCCCGGCCAGCCTCGAAAACCAAAATGTTCTGCGCTGGTTGGCAGGGAGCGGGCGTGCGAAGAGAAGGCACTTCCCTTTCTCCTGAGAGGCCCCAGTCTCACCTGGGAACCTCCAGGCGGCTGGAACAGGAGTGGCTGAGGAGCCAGTTTCGGGTTCTCTATAAACAGTGGTTTGGGGCTTTTCTTAGTATTTCTAAGATGTTGTCACACAGAACAAAGGCTCAAGAGTAACAAAGGCAATTCAGGGCTGGGAACCGGGGTGGGAGGGGGAGGACTGTGACTCAGGAACAGTGAGACTCAGTTGAGAGAGCACGGGCTGGTTATCTGCATGGCTCTGGGCAAGTTGCTCAACCTCTCTGGATCGCAGGTTCTTATCTGGCCCGTGGGCATGATGAGTTCTCAGATCAACGGATAAACGGAAGGAATGTCCAGAGTGGGGAGTTTCCATGGATACCAGGTTCTTCTCCAGTGGTCCCCGGCATTCTTGCTCCTTAGCTCCAGAACCTCCAGCAACCTCTGCACCATCCAGGTCACTTTGTCTCCAAGTGTGACCTCTAGTCTCACGATACCTGAGGTCAGCGGTATTTCAGGATGTTCAGCTATGCAGACATCCCACCCACAGTGTGCTCATCTCGGTATCCGCCTCCCACTCCGCATGGCTAGACACCCTCCTAGAATGTGTCCCAGAAAAACAAGGGCCAGAGCGAGGCTGTATGTCTTGCCTTGTACCTCAATCATGAAGCACCCAGGATAATAATAAGTCACAATAACGCCGTTCCTTTATATAGTGCTTTGCAGTTTTCAGAGCCTTTACTGTGTGTGGCCTTATCTTACTGGAGTGGCATAATAATCCCGTGAAGGAAGTGGGATTTGGTTCTTTGTTGTTATTTTGCAGATGAAGAAGCTCTGCTGGAGTCACCCAGATCCTAAGTGGTGGAGCCAGCATGGACCGGAACCAGGTCTTAGGATTGCGAGTCAGGGGCTTGCTCCAAATGTGCATCCAGTGATGGTGGGGAGGACAGAGGAACAGAGCTCGAGTAAAGCAGGGGACAGAGACAGCCTTTGATCTTCCCCTCACCTGGGAGGCTACAGGGGGATGAGATACTTTGCTCCTGCACTTCTCAGGAAACGCCACCTGGCAGCCCCGGGTAGCCCACCTGACCTGCAATCCAGCTGGAAACCCTCTGACAACCCCAACCCTCTTATTTTCCATCTTCACCTCAATACCAGATTGACCTCCACTGCTGATACCTTCTCATTCTGTCCGCCAATGGCTGGCTCAGCTTCTCCTCACCTTGGAAACTGGGGTTTCCAAAAAGAGGCACGAACACGATAGGCTCTGGGCAAGATGAGCCTCTGGGTGTGGAGAGAAAATACTAGAACTTCTACAGCTTCACACAATGGGAAAGATGTACTAATATTTACTATGTGCATGGATACTGGCCAGTCACTGGTCTGTTGGTCAGACTGTCCAAGGTCACTCACTGATAGGCTGCACCCCGCAAGCCTGATGATTGAACTGGGGCTTTCCAACATGGGGGGGCGTGGCCCCCCAATCCTTTGCTTTCAGTGCAGTTTGACCTTCTGCAGTTCATGCGGGCAGGCTTAAATGGATTTATGTACTGTCTTCACTAAATTAGCCCTAAAGAAATGGACACGTGGCTTAAGAAAAATAAAGAGTCCTTAAAAGAGACCACTGAGAGAAGATAACATTAATAATGCAAATAGCAAGGCGGTGGTAGCACGGACTCTTCCCTCATCCTAACCCGATTAAACACTTCCAAATGAAGAGTTTTAGTGTTTTGCTAAAAATATAAAAGTGCAAGTAACAAGTTTGCAGGAAGAATTGATCAACATCAGAGAAGATGGAAATTTACTAAGAAATTGACTAGCTGAATTTAAACAAAACCCTTTGCATAATGGGTAAGACTGAAATATTATCATTTTAGTAAGCACAGCCAATGCAGTACTTTTCCATTTGGACCTCTGCACCTTTAGTGAGGTATCTTTTTTCCAATTCTGAAAACTATTAGAACTGACTATCAAAACAATTTGAACTTAAAACCGTACCTTCTGAATATTGTACTGCAAAAATGTTAATATGAAGATAATACAAACATGACAAAACATATCAACCCCATTGCATTCACAAAAGATATTACTTTTCACAATCATTTTTTAGCAAAAAGGGTGGTTTTGAATGGTTAACAAAATAAAAGCTTACAAAGCGTTATTTCATCTTTATCTCATCCATTTAAATGCTTCTTTCTGTGTATATCATATCTCACCTGCACACACTATATTAGGACGTAAGACGTGTACATGGTTTCTAAGTAAATAAATGTACTTATATTGAGGGCATAGGATCGAAAAAGTATGAGCACAGTTGAGCAAGGCTATTAGGGATTTCCTGACTGCTCTTTCTGTCTGCGAACGTATTCCCCTCCTGTCCACCATGTATCACCAGACTGATCTTCATTAAAATCCAGAGGGAATCAAGTCGCTTGTCTGATTTCAGCTCTTTGTTGAGGTGTCTTCTCCTGGAAAGGGTGGCAGCCCTAATAGCTTTCAGGGGCTGGGCAGGTGATTTGATGTATGAAGAAGGCTGAGTGTAAGGAGTCGGGGAAACTGTGACAAACAAGAGAGTTCTTTGCCTGAAAACATTCCCATTCGAACAAATTTAAACCCCAGACAGGCAATAGAAAATACCGCTGTGGCCTGGATCCTGTTCGTGGGCTGGCAATTGTAAGCTCTGAGCAGGTCAAGGCTAACCTTGTTACCGTGGAAAACACTGTGCATCTCTCCCGAAAGGTCTCTTGCTGCTTCCTCCCAAATGCTTTTCGTGTTGTGGCCATTTCTGGCTTGTGCTGATCTTTGCCCTGTGATATTTCCTCTTTCCCGCCGAGTAAGTTTTAGTTAAAGCAAACCTGGCTGTGATGTTGTGTCCTCTGATGAGCTTGTCCACTTGCCAGGTACCTTTCCCTGCCTGTGCTGCCCTCACTGGTGCTCTTGCTGGACGTCACTGAGCTCCACATCATGGGCCTGCCTGTCTCCATCACCAAGCCAAGGGCTCCCTGGGGTCAGATACCTTGTCCCTAATACCAAGGTCAAATACTGGGTCTTCAAAAATTCTACTGAGGCAATGAATGAATGCAATCAATGGCCCCTGTATGCCTATCGTGAGCTTCTTATATTTGCTCCTAACTTCTAATAGTGATAAATACATACCTTCTCCTCTCTGCAACTCGCTCAGCTCCAAGACACAACCTTCCAGACTCTATATGCTTGAAGGATTAGAGGAAAAAGAAATGGCAGACGGCGAAAACTTCCCTCGTGGCAATGTCTCTGCAGTGGAGACAAACCATGCATGTAAGCCAGTGGTTCCCAAACTGCAGTCTGCCCAGAGGTGCTTCTGTCAGAATCCCCAGGGATGCTTGTTAAAAATGCGCATGCCTGGGCCTCTCCTCAGACCTATTGAATCAGAATCTGAAGAAGGGAGGCCTAGGAATCTGAATTTCAATAAGCTCCCCAAGTTACTCTTATTCTAAATTTGAGGACTACTGCTGTGAGGTAGAGCTCCCATTCCACTCACTCATTGACTCAGTGAAGAAATGTTACTGAAGGCTGCTCATTCCACGCCAGGCACTGTGCTAAGTGCTGGTGGAATAATGCTGATTCAGTCACTCCTGGTCCTTCCTTTGAAGGTTAAGAGAGACTATTCCCAAGAAAAGAAAGCTACTTAACAACAAGTTGTGTTAAGAGCTCTGAAGGAAATAGACAAACACAGCCAGTTTAGATGGAGCGACCCAGGAATATTGCTTTGAGAAGCCACATTCTCAAAGGATGGGAAGGAGTCAGCCATGTGTCAAGGAGGTCAGGGGAGGCAGGGCGGGGGCTGGGCTCAGCAAACACTTCCTGGGAGCCCCTGCTCCAGGCCATGAGTCCTGACCAGAGGAGAGGCAGAGGGCTGACCCCCTGCAGGAGTCTTCCCATCTCAAACTCTGGGAAAATCAAATATCTATGGCAACATCAGCCTTAGGTGAGACTTGGATTCCTTCACGTCTCCTGGGGTTCAGCCAGACACCCACAGCCCGAGAATCCCTGAAGCCAGGGGAGGTCTCCACCCACTCTCTCCAAGCCTTGGTGCTTTGTTCTTTTTCTCTCAATCAGCCTTTTCTTCTGAGCTGCTAAGTCACGGGCACCTTGGAAGATTATGCCAGAAGCTGAAGGTATGAAAGAGCTCAGAGACCATTCGCAAGCCATAAGCACAATCATTGGCACTGTCGGCCACAGGGCAGGTGAAGGAAGGTGGGTTGGACCGACGGGAAGCGGCTGAGTCCCCGTGGGGGTGAACCATCCACACCCCTCACCGGCACCTGGGGAAGCTGCCCCTGCGGGAGGGCGGCCTGGGCGGAGGAGCTGTGCAGATCATGCTATGCCGGCAGCGGGCCAGAGAGGGCAATGCCCGCCCTGAGCCCCCGGCATCGCTTTCCCTGCCGCAGAGAGCTCAGGCCCACACACTCAGCCTCACCATAGTCCCTCCACTCGAATAAATACACAGATAGATAAAGAAATAAATGATGAAATCAAGCAAAAAAGAAAAAGTGTTAGAGTCCTTGTCAGAGGGGTAAGCTGGGCACATTAGTTTGATTGATCAGAATGATTCCCTGGTCAGTGTCCAGGGCTTCTTGATTCCAAATATCCTTCTGCATCTCCTCCACGTGGCCTGTGTTTCGGGGCCCGGCGGGGCCTCTCCTTTCTCCATTCCCTTTGCCGAGCTGGCCCTGTCCACCCCGGAGGGCCGGCGTCTTCCTCAGGAGTCAAGAGGCGCCACCGGGTGAGGGGGCTGAGGGTCAAGAACCACGAGGGTGAAAAGCCTGGTTCCGGAGGGCAGGTCTTGCTCGGGACTAGACGTTTCGGTCTCGGCTCAGGAGAGCGAGTGCAGGCGGTGGAGTCGAACCTGGCTTCCAGCGTCTAGGCTGTGACATTTGTTGTTCTGTGATCGTGGCACACCCCCTGATCAGTCTGAATTTCAGTTTTTCCTCTGTAAACTGGGGATAACAATACCTACTTTGCAGCATTAGCATATGTCGAATACCTTGCTCTGTGTCTGGCACACAAGGAGTACTTGATAAATTATTTTTTATCTTTGATTTCAGACCCAGGGTCCTGGGTAGCCAGTTGCACCCTCCCTGGAAGCATCGATGTTGTAAGACGCCAGCATGGTGTACATGCCAGAAACCTACAGGGCCCAAGGTGCTAGGTCAGTGCGTGTGGTTGGGATCTTTGTCGCACGGGTTCTCAGAGCGCCACAGTGGCAGCGGCCTGCGGGGATGGCTCCACAGCCCTAGGACCTCCTGGGCTTGGGGCTCATGTCACTGACTTTCAGAGCAGCTCAGAACTGTCCTCTGGACCAACCCAAGTCCCGTCTGCCTCCCACTTTAGATAAAAACAGGCCCACAGCCAAGTTTTCCCTTTCTTGGAAAGATAGGACTTCTATGATTTTTTCCTTCATCCTTTCAACAAGATCCGAGAGCCTGCTGTGTGTCAGATGCTCTTCTGAAAGGTGTTGGGGACACAGCTGTGAACAAAACGGGTAAAGTCCCTGCTCTAGGGACTCATGTTCTAGTGAGCAGGGCGAACAGGACAGGACTGAGCACGTGCACAGGTGTGGTGTGTGTAGGAGTAAGCACTGTGCAGGCACGCAGAGCCGGCTGGAGGGGATGGGGTGAGCGGGGTTCTGCTTGGATGGGCTTGAAATAGAAAGCCTCCTTGGAGAGGCGACATTAAAGGGGGTCCCAGAGGAAGGAGCACCGTCCCACTCCCACTTCCCTCCTCCAGCCTCACTCCCCTCTTGTCAATACTCTTCCTGAAGTTCTGTGACTGTCAGATCACTTCCCTGCTTCAACGTCCTGCAGGGGATATTTTTCCAAATAAAGCCCAAACTCCTTTAGGCATGGCATTCAAAAGCTTTCAGGATTGGCCCCAAAGATACCTTAGTCACTCTGTCACTCCTGAATTATCAATCCACGCTGAACCGCTCCCAGTTCTCCAGATGCTCCTGCTGGCTCTCTCTCCTCTGTGTCTCTTTTCACCGCCCCAGCTCCCTGTCTCCATCTTTGTGCATGCTGTCCCCCTGCCCGGAACACACTTTGTCTTTTCCCTCTTATCCATCAGGCCAACCACACCAGGTCACTCAGAGTCCTCCTGTCCCCAAACACGTGTTCTCCCCATCCTGTGTGCTGGCTCTCCTAGCACCCACCGCAGCAGGAGCCACAGGGTGGTAGTTTGTGCTCTTGCCTGCCCCACGCCCGACGACGGGCCCCGGGCCCCTGCAGGAGTTATCTGCACCCATCCTAATGCTCAGCGTGGAACCAGACACATAGTAGGTGCTGAAAGAATGAATGAATAAGGGAAAAGAATGCATTCTATTTGTTCTCCACCACCTTATTGAGCCCTTTTCAGCATCATTCATTTTATTTCACAAGAAAACCAGATCTGTCCCTTTTCTTCCAAGCAATGTCTTTGTCTCCTGACTGTCTCCTTAGCTCTCCTTTGCGCTGTCCTTTCCTCCTGCTCCAGCCCGGGGCTTTCTGCCC